>PVJH01023158.1:0-35331 GCA_004026705.1 Nesogale talazaci | reverse complement strand
CCTAACACTGACATCGCTAACCATAACCTTAACATGCTTAACCCTATCCCTAACCCTAACCCTACCATAAATCTAACACTAACCCTAACAACCCTAACTTAACAACCCTAAACCTAATGCTAACCCTAAGCCTAACCCTAAACTTAACCCTAACCCTAACCCTTACCCTAACAACCCTAACTCTAACTGTAAAAACCCTAACCCTAACCTTAGCCTAACCCTAAACCTAAGCCTAAGCCTAAGCCTAACCCTAAACCTAACAACCCTAAGCCTAATCCTAACAACCTTAACCCTAAAGACCCTAACCCTAACCCTAACAACCATAACCCTAACCCTAGCAACCCTAGCACTAACCCTAAATCTAACCCTAACCTTAAAACAACCCTAAACCTCACAAATTGAACCCTAACCCTAAATCAACAACCCAAACCCTAATCCTAATGCTAACCCTAACCCTAACCCTAACCATAACAACCCCAACCCTAACCCCAACCCTAGCCCTAACTACTGTAACCCTGTCCCTAACAACTCTAACCCTAAGCCTAAACCTAACCCTAACTCTAACCTTAGCCTAAAAACCCTAACCATAAGCCTAACATCCCTTACTCTATCCCTAAACATAAAACTAACCCTAAACCTAACCCTAACCCCCAAAATCCTAACTCTAAACCTATCTACCCTAACCCTAACCCTAAGAACCCTAACCCTAACAATGCTAACCCTAACCTTAACCCTAACCCTAAAAACACTAACCCTAAACTTAACAACACTAACCTTTAACCTAACCCTAAGTATAACCATAACCCTAACAACCCTAACCCTACTCGAACAATGATAACCCTAACCCTAACCCTAGCCTAACCCTAAAAACCTAACCTTAAAAACCCTAACTCTAATCCTAACAACCCTAATGCTAACCCTAATGCTAACCCTAACCCTAACACTAACAACCCTAGCTAAAACCTTAACAACCCTAACCCTTAACCTAACCCTAACCATAACCTTAACTGTAACCCTACCCTAAACCTAACCCTAACAACTCTAACCCTAAACCTAACAGCCCTAACCCTAACACAAATCCAACACTAACCCTAACTCTATCAACCCTAACCCTAACAACCCTAACCCTAACTCTAAACCAAACCTAAACCTAAACCTAACCCTGACGCTAACATTACCCTAACCCTAACCCTAAAAACGCTAACCCTATCCCTAACCCTAACAAGCCTAACCATATCTTTAACAACACTAACCCGAACCCTAAGCCTAATCCCACTTTTACCCTAACCCTAACACTAACCACCCTAACCCTAACACTAACCCTAACCCAAACCATAACATTAACAAACCTACCCTAAACTTAACAACCTTAACCCTGACCCTAACAACCCTAACCCTTATCCTAACCCTAACCCATACTCTAAAAACCCTAATCCTAACCCTAACAAACATTACCTTGTACTTTACCCTAACCCTAACCCTAAAAACCCTAACCCTAACCCTAACAACCTTAATCCTAACCCTAAGAACCCTAACCCAAACCCTAACAACCCTAACCCTAACCCTAAGGCTTACCCTACCCCTATCCCTACTCCTAATGCTAACCCTTCCCCTAACTCTAACCACCTTAACCCAAATATAACCCTAACCCTAACCTTGACAACCCTAACCCTAATGTTTAACCAATGCTAAACCTAAGCCTAATCCTAAGCCTAACACTTACCCTAATCCTAACTCAACCCCTAATCCTAACACTAACCCTAACAGCCCTAATCCTAACCTGAACAACTCTTACACTATCCCTAAACATAACCCTAAACCTAACCCTAACCCTAATAACCCGAAACCTAAACCTAACAACCCTAACCTAAATGTAACAAAGCTAACGCTAAACCTAACCCAAACCCTAACCCTAACAACCATACACTTAACCCAAACAACCCTAACCCTAACCCTATCCTAACACTAACCCCAATGCTAACCCTAACCCTAATCCTAAACCCAAACCTAACCCTAACCCTAAGAACCCTAAACCTAATCCTAACAACCCTAACCTTAACAGCCCTAACCCTAACACTAACAACACTAACACTAACAACCCCAAACCTAACCCTATTGCTAAACCTAACCCTAACTCTAACAACCCTAACCCTAGCAACCCCAACTTTAATGCTAAACCAAAGCTAACCATAACCCTAACCCTAACAACCCTAATCCTAATGCTAAATCAAAGCTAACCCTAACCCAAAGTCTAACCTAACCCTAACCTTAACAACCCTAACCCTAACCCTAACCCTAAACTTCAAAACACTAATCCTAACCCTAGCAACCCTAACCCTAACAAACCTAACCCTAACACTATCCATAACCCTAAAAATTCTAACCCTAACCCTAACAACCCTAACCCTAAGTCTTATGCTCACCCTAACCCTAACCCTATGCCTAACCCTAACAACCCCAATGCTAACCCTAACAACCCTAAACCTAACCCTTATTCTAACCCTAAACCTAACCCTAACCCTAAACATAACAACCCTAAGCCTTATTCTAACAACCCTAACCCTAACAATCATAACCCTAACCCTACCCTAACAACCATAACCGTAATCCTAACAACCTTAACACTAACAAACCTAACCCTAACCCTAACACTAATCCTAAAATCCATAACCCTAACACTAACAACCCTAACCCTAACCCTAACAACCTTTATCCTATCCCTAACCTTAACCATAACCCTAAAATTAAGCCTAAGCCTAACACTAAACCTAACCCTAACTCCCCTAACAATCCTAACCATCAACCTAACCCTAACTCTAAACCTAAAATTAACAATAACGCTAACCTTTGGAACCCTAACCTTAACCCTAACTCTTACCCGAAACCAAAACCTAATACAAACTCTACCCCCAACCCTAACAACCCTAACCCTAACAATTCTAACCCTAACCCTTACAATAAATCTAGCCCTAAGCATAATTCTAACCATAACCCTAAACCTAACAACCCTAAGCCTAATCCTAACAACCCTAACTCTAACTCTAACAACCATAAGCCTAACCCTAAGAACGCTAACATGAACACTAACCCTAACCCTAAAAACCCTAATCTTAACCCTAACAACACTATCTGTAATGCTAACCCTAAGCCTAACCTTAACTCTATCACTAAATCTAAAATTAACAACCCTAACCCTAAACTTAACCACCCTAACCCTAACTCTACCATAACCCTAACACTAACCCTAACAACCCTAACCCTAACATCCCTAAATCTAACCCTTACCCTAACCCTAACCTTAACCTAACACTAACCCTAACCCTAACCCTAATTTTAACAACCGTAACCGTAACCCTAACCTTAACTCTAACAACCTAACCCTAACGCTAACCCTAGACTTAACCCTAACCCTAATCCTAACCCTAACCCTAACAACCTTAAGCCTAACAACCCTAACCTTAACAACCCTATCCCTAACCCTAACCCTAACCCTAACCCTTAAAAGCCTCATCCTAAACTTAAGAACCCTTACCCTATCCCTAACCATAGCCCTAAACCTCACCCTAACGCTAAGCCTAACAATGCTAACCCAAACCCTAACAACCCTAACCCTAACAACCCTAACCCTATAAACCCTAAACCTAACCCTAATCTAACAACCCTAACCCTAACACTAACCCTAACACTAACCTTAATGCTAAACACACTAACCATAACCCTAACATCCCTAACCCAAACAACCCTAACCCTAATCCTAACCCTAGCCCTTATCCTAACCCTAACCATAAAACGCTAACCCTAACCCTAAACCTATCAACCATAACCCTAACCCTTACAATGCTAACCTTAACCCTAGCAAAAACCCTAACATCCATAACCCTAACCTTAACAACCCTAACCTTAACCATAAGCCTAACCCTAACAACCCTAACTGTAACCCTAACCTAACCCTAAATTTAACAAACCTAGCCTTAACAATAACAACCCTAACCCAAACGCTAAACCAAAACTAAACATAACTGTAAGCCTAAGCCTAACCCTATCACTAATCATAACACTAACCCTAACACTAACACTAACCCTAATGACCCTAACCCTAGCCCTAACAACCTTAACCCTAAACCTAACAACCCTAACCCTAACCATAGCAACGCTTACCCTAACCCTAACTCTAACCCTACCATAACCCTAACACTAAACCTAACAACCCTTAACACTAATGCTAAACCTAAGCCTAACTCTAACCCTAACCGTAACCCTCACCCTAACAATCCTAACCCTAACAACCCTAACCCTAACCCTAGCATAAACAAAACCATAGCTCTAATCCTAACCCTAACCATAACCCTAATGCTAACCCTAACCCTACCTTAACCCTAACCCTAAGCCTAACCCTATCCCTAACACTAACCCTAGAACGTCTCACCCTAAAAGAAAGGACCCTTACTCTATCCCTAACCATAACCCTAAACCTAACACTAACTCTAAACCTAACAACCTTCACCCTAATCCTAACAACCCTAACCCTAATCCTAACAGTCTTAACCCTAACAACCCTAATATTAACCCTAACCCAAACCCTAGCCCTAACCCCAACAACCCTAACTTTAACACTAAACCAAAGGTAACCCTAAACCTAAGCCTAACCTGAACCCTAATCATAACCTTAATCCTAACCCTAAACCTAAAAATCCTAACCCTAACAGCGCTTACAGTATCCATAACCCTAACCCTTACCCTAACCCTAACCCTAACAACCCTATCCCTAACCTTAACAACCCTAACTCTAACCCTAAACCTAACCCTAATTCTAACCCCAACAAACCTAACCCTAACCCTGAGAACCCAAACCCTAACCCTAACAACCCTAATCCTAACGCTAACCCTAAGCCTAACCCTAACCTTAACCCTAACTCTAGCATTAACAAACGTAACACTAAACTTAACAACCCTAACCCTATCCCTAACCCTAACC
Organism: Nesogale talazaci; assembly: GCA_004026705.1. NCBI lineage: Eukaryota > Metazoa > Chordata > Mammalia > Afrosoricida > Tenrecidae > Nesogale > Nesogale talazaci. Next base: position 30,356 of record PVJH01023158.1, on the reverse strand, counting down.
CTATCATAACCCTAACACAAACTCTGAGCCTAACCCTAACCCTAACGCTATCCCTTACCCTAACAACCCTAAAACTTACCCTAAGAACCCTAACCCTAACCCAAGTCTAAACCTAACCCTAACTCTAGCCCTAACCCTAAGGCTAAGCGTAACCCTAGACCTAAACCTAACAACCCTAAGCCTAATCTTAACAACCCTAACCCTAATGCTAACAATCTTAACAACCCTAACCCTAATGCTAACAATAACCCTAACCATAACAACCCTGACACTAACCCTATACCTAACCCTAACCTTAAACCTAAAAAACCCTAACACTAACCCTAACAACTCTAACCCTAACAAACCTAAACTTCACCCTCACCCTAACCCTAGCCCTAACACTAACACCAAACCTAACGCAGAAAACCCTAACCCTTTACCTAACCACCCTAAGCCTAACCCTTACCATAACCCTAACTCTATCCCTAAACCTAACACTAACAAGGCTAAACCTAACCCTAACATCCCTAAACTTAAACCTTACTGTAGCCCTAACCCTAACTTTAACTACCCTCACCCTAACCCTGACTCTAACCCTAACCCTGAGCCTAACCCTAACCCGAGCCCTAAAAAGCCTCACCCTAAACCTAAGAACACTTACCTTATCTCTAACCACAATCCTAACCCTAACCCTAACAACCCTAACCCTAACAACCGTAACCATAACCATAACTTTAAGCCTAACCTCAACCCCAAAAGCCTCACCCTAAACCTAAGAATGCTTACCCTATCCCTAACCATAGCCCTAACCCTAACCCTAACAATCCTAAACCCTAAACCTAACAACCTTAACCATAACTCTAACAACCATAACTCTAAACCTAACCCTACATAACCCTAACAACCCTAATCCTAACCCTAACATCCCTAACCCTAAAACCTTACACTAACCCTAACCCTAACCCCAACCCTTACACTAAAAACCGTAACCCTAACCGTAACAACACTTAACCTACCCCTAGCCCTAACCTTAACCCTAACCCTAACAGCCCTAACCCCAACAGCCCTAACACTAACAACCCTAACATTAACCCTAACACAAACCTAGACCTAACCCTAACCCTAACACTAAACCTAAGCTAACCCTAACGCTAACCCTAAGCCTAAACCTAAACTTAACCCTAACCCTAAACCTAACAACGCTTACCCTATCCCTACACTTAACCCCAAAACTAACTCTCACCTTAGCAACCCTAACCCTAACCTTAACAACCCTAACCTAAACCCTAACCCTAACAAACATAACTCTAACCCTAAGAGCCCTAACACTAAACCTAACAACCCTAACCGTAATGCTAACCCTAACCCTAAGCCTAACCCTAACTCTAACACTAACAACCCTAACCCTAACCTTAACAACCCTAATCCTAACCCGAACTCTACCCCTACCATAACCCTAACACTAATCCTAAAAACCCTAACACTGACCCTAACAATACTAATCCTAATGCTATCCCTAAGCCTAATCCTAACCATAATCCTAAACGTAACCCTTAACTAACAACACTAACCCTAACTCTAACAACCCTAACCCTAACTGTAGTCTAACCCTAACCCTAACTCTAACACTAGCCCTAAGCCTAAACCTAATGCTAACCCTAAACCTAACAACCTTAAGCCTAATCCTAGCAACCCTAACCCTAGCCCTAAAAACCCTAATCCTAACCCTAACAACCCTAACAATAACCCTAACTCTAACCCTAATCCTAAACCTAAAAACCCTAACCCTAACAACCCTAACCCTAACAACCCTAACCCAAACAACCCTAACCCTAACACTAAGCCTAACACTAAACCTAACACTAACCCTAAAAAGCCTCATCCCAAACCAAAGAACTCTTTCCCTATCCCTAACCATAGCCCTAAACTTATCCCTAACCCTAACCCTAACTGCGCTAACCCTAACCCTAACAACCCTAACCCTAACAACCCTAAGTCTAACCCTAACCCTAACCTGAACAACCATAAGGCTAGCCCTAACAAACCCAACACTAACCCTAACCCAACCCCTAATACTAACTCTACACCTAAAACCACTAACACTAACACTACCAACCCTAAATGTAGCAACCCTAACCCTAACAACCCTAACCCTAACACTAACGCTAACCCTAAAGCTAACTGTAACACTAAACTCTAACCCTAACCCTAACTGTAACCGTAAACCTAACAGTAAAAACCTTAACCCTAACAACCCTAACCATAGCCCTAACCCTAACCCTACACTGATACTAACCCTAGCCCTAAAAAACCTAACCCTAACCATAACAACCCTAACCTTAAGCCTAACCCTAAAAACCCTAACCCTAACACTAGCAACCTAACCCTAAGCCTAACCCTAACCTTTAGCCTAAAAACGCTAACCCTAACCATAACAACCCTTACCCTATATCTAGCCCTAACAACCCTAACCCTAACCCTAACAACGCTAACCCTAACAACCCTAACCCTAACTCTAACCCACACCCTAACCCTAACCTTAAGCCTAACCCACACCCTAACCTTAAAAACCCTAACCCTAACACTAACAACCTAAACCCTAACCCTAAGCCTAACCCTAACCTTTAGCCTAAAAACACTAACCCTAACCATAACAACCCTTACCTTATACCTAACCCTAACAACCCTAACCCTAACAAACGCTAACCCTAACAACCCTAATATTAACCCTAACCCAAACCCTAGCCCGAACCCGAACCCTAACACTAACAACCTAATGCTAAACCCTAATGCTAAACCCTAATGCCTAACCCTAATGCTAAACCAAAGCTAACCCTAAACCCAAACCTAAGCCTAACCATAACCCTAATCATAACACAGACCCTAACCCTAACCCTAACCTAAAAATCCTAACCCTAACCCTGACAACCCTTACCCTATCTCTAATGTTAACCCTAATGCTAACAATACTAACCCTGACGCTAACAATCCTCACCCTAACCCTAACCCTAATTCTAACCCTAACAAACCTAACCCTAGCCCTGAGAACCCTAACCCTAATCCTAACAACCGTAAGTTTAACGCTAACCCTAACTCTTACCCTAACAACCCTAACCCTAACTCTAAGAACCCTCACCCTAACCCTAGCCTAAACCGAACTCTAACACTTAACCCTAAGCCTAAGCCTAACCCTAAACCTAAAAACTCTAAGCCTAACCCTAACAATCTTAACCCTCACCCTAACCCTAACAACTATAACCATAACCCTAACAACCCTAAAATTAACCCTAAACCTAACCCTAAACCTAAAAAACCTAACACTAACCCTGACAATCCTAACAACTCTAACCCTAACCCAACCTTAACCCTAACACTAACAACCCTAACCCTAATCATTACCCTGACCTTAATCCTAACCTAACCCTAACAATGCTAACCCTAACCCTCACAACCCTAACTCTAACCCTAACCCTAACACTAACACTAACGCTAAACACCCTAACCCTAACCATAACAACCCTAACCCTAACAATAACAACCCTAACCATAACCTGAACAACCCTAAACCAAATCCTTACTCTAATCCTAATCCTAACCCTAACAAACCTAACCCTAACGCTAATCCTAACAACCCTACCCTAACCCTAACCCTAGCAACCCTAACCCTAACCCAAAGCTAAACCTAACCATAAGCCTAAGCCTAAGCTTAACCCAAATCCTAACCCTAACCCTAAAAATCCTAAACTTAACCCTAACAACCCTTACCCTATCCCTCACTATAACCCTAACCCTAACACTGACCCTATTCCTATGCCTAACAACCCTAAATCTAACAACCCTAACCATAACAACCCTAACCATAACCATAACAACGCTAACCCAAACCCTAAACCTAACCCTAACCCTAACCCTAACAACCCTAACCCTAACCTCAACAACCCTGAGCCTAACCCAACCCTTATCCTAACTCTAACCCTAACAACCCTAAGCCTAACCCAACCCGAAGCCTACCCTAACCCTAACCCTAACCCTATCAACCCTTACCCTAACCCTAACAACCCTTACTCTAATGCTAAACCTAAGCCTAAGCCTAACCCTAATCTTAACACTTACCCTAACAAGCCTAATCCTAGCAATAACAACCCTACCCCAAATGCTACCTAAACCTAACCCTAAGCCTAAGCCTAATGCTAACCATTTAGCTCAAATCTAACATGCCTAATCCTAATCCTAACACTAACAACCCTAACCCTAACCCTAACAACCATTACACTAACCCTACCCCTAACCCTAAACCTAAAAACCCTAATCCTTACAACTCTACCCCTAACCCTAAAACTAACACAACCCTAACCCTAAGAAACCTAAACCTAGCCCTAATCCCTAACCCTAACACCAACCCTAACCCTAAACCTAAACCTAACCCTAGCTCTAACAATCCTAAGCATAACCCTAACCCTACCCCTAACAAATCTAACCCCAACGCTAAACCAAAACTAACCCTAACCCTAACACTAATGCTAATCATAACCCTAACCCTAAACCTAAACCTAAAAATTCTAAACCTAACCAAAACCAACGTTACCCTATCTCTAACCACAAACCTAACCCTAACTCTAACCCTACGCTACCCTAACAACCCTAACCCTAACCTTAACAACCCTAACCCTAATCCTAACTCTAACAACCATAACACTAAGCCTAACAACCCTAGCCCTAACCCTAATCCCACCTTAACCCTAACACTAACCCTAACAACCCTAAACCTAATACTAACCTAATAACCATAACCCTAATCCTACCTTAACCATAACACTAACCCTAATAACCATAACCTTAACCCTACCTTAACCATAACACTAACCCTAACAATCCTAACCCTAACAAACCTAACTCTAACACTAACCCTAAGCCTAAGCCTAACCCTAACACTAACCCTATACCCTTACCCTAACAATCCTAAACCTAACCTTAACAACCCTAACCCTAACACGAGCTTAACCCAAACCCTAACCTTAACCCTAAACCTAAGCCTAACCCTAAAAATACTAACCCTAAACCTAACAACCCATACCCTATCCAAAACCATAACTCTAACATTAACCCTAACCCTAACCCTACAACGCTAATGCTAATCCTAACAACTCTAACCCAAACCTAGCAACCCTAACAGTAACAACACTAACCGCAACCTTAAATCTAACCCTAAACGTAAGCCTAAAGCTAACAACCCTAACCCTAACCATTAGAACCCTAACTCTAACCCTAATCCTATCATTAAACCTAACCCTAACAACCCTAACCCTAACCCTACTTTAACCCTAACACTAACCCTAAAAACCCTGACCCTAACTACCCTAACCCTAAGCCTAACCCTAACCTTTACCCTAACAACCCTAACCTAACACTAACCCTAGCCCTAACCATAACCCTAAACCTAGCCCTAACTCCAACCCTAAAGATCCTAACCCTAACCCTAACCCTAACCCTAACAACACTAAACCTAACCCTAACAACCGTAAACCTAACCCTAACAACACTAAACCTAACCCTAACAACCCTAAACCTAACCCTAACAACCCTAAACCTAACTGTAACAATGCTAAACCTAACCTTAAACTAACCCTAACACTAACCCTAACCCTAACAACCCTAGCCCTAGCAATCCTAACCCTAACAACCCTTACCCTAACCCTAACAGTAACACTAACATGAACCCTAATGCTAAAAACCTTAACCCTAACACTAACAACCCTAACCCTAACACTAACACTAACCTTAACGCTAAACACCTTAACCCTAACCCTAATAATCCTAACCCAACCCCTAAAAACCCTAACACTAACAATCCTAACCCTAATCCTAACCCAAACCCTAACCCTAAACTTTACCCTAACAACCCTAATTCTAACCCTAATAACTCTACCCCTACCCCTAAACCTAACCCTAACCTAACTCTAAAAAACCTAACCCTAGCTCTAACAACCCTAACCGTAACGCTAACCCTAAACCTAACCCTAACTCTAACAACCCAAACCCTAATCTTAACAAACATAACCCTAACGCTAAACCAAAGCTAAAGCTAAACCTGAACCTAAGCCAAACCCTAACCCTAATCAAAACTCTAACCCTAACCCTAATCATAACCCTAACCCTAAAAATCCTAACTCTAACCCAAACCACCCTTACACTTTCGCTAACCATAAACCCAACACTAACACTAACCCAAACCCTAAACCTAACAATCCTAACCCTAACTCTAACACTAATCCTAACCGTAACCCTAACAATCCTAACCCTAACCTTAACAACGCTAACCCTAACACTAACCCTAAGCCTAACTCTAACCCTAACAACCCTAACCCTAACATACCCAACCCTAATCCTAACCCTAACCCTACATTAGCCCTAACACTAATCCTAACAATGCTAACCCTAACAAACCTAACCCTAAGCTTACCTTAAACCTAAAACTAACCCTACCAACCCTAACCCTAACCCTAACACTAAGCGTAAACCTAACCTAACCCATACAGTAACCCTAAGCCTAACCCTAAAATCCTAACCCTAACCCTAACAATCCTTACCCTATCCCTAACCATAGCCCATCCCCAACACTAATCCTAACCCTAACCCTAACAATCCTAAGCCTAACCTTAACAACCCTAACTCTAACGCTAAACCTAACAAAATAATAAACATAACCCTCAGCGTAACAACGCTAACACTAAATCAAACCCTAACCCTAGCCCTCACCCTAACCCTAAGCCTAAGCCTAACCCTAACCCTAATCCTTATCCTAAACCTAAAATCTCTCACCCTAAACCTAAGAACCCTTATCCTATCCCTAACCATAACCCTAAACCTGACCCTAACATCTCTAATCCTAACCTTAACCCTAAGCATAACCATAACCTTAACAACCATAACCCTAACCCTACAACCCTAACATTAACAATAACCCAACCCTTTACCTAACCCTAACCCTAAAAACCCTAACCCTAGCAACCTTTACTCTAGCAACCCTAACCCTAAAAACCCTAACCCTAACCCTAACACTAACAACCATAACCCTAACACTAACAACCCTTACTCTAACAACTCTAACACTAACCCTACAAACCTTAACCCTAACCCTAACTCTAAACCTTAACAACCCTAACCCTAACCCTAAAAATCCTTAACCTACACCTAACCCTAAACCTAAACCTAACAACCCTACCCCAACCCTAACAACCGTAACCCTAACCCTAACAACCCTAACCCTAAGCCTAACAATTCTAACCCTAACATTAACCTTAACCCTAACAACTATAATGCTAACCCTAAAACCCTAACCCTAACCCTACCCCTAACTTTACCCTAACCCTAACCCTAACAGTCCTAACCTAACGCTAGCAACACTAACCCTATGTCCAGCCCTAATCCTAACTCTAATTCTAACAACCCTAACACTAACCATAAAATTACCAACCCTAAACCTAACCCCAACAACCCTCACACTAACCCTAACAACCCTAAACCAAACCCTAACCCTAACACTAACAACCCTAATTAAAAAGCTAACCCTAACCCTAACCGTAAACCTAACAAGCCTAACCCTAACCCTAACAATGCTAACCATAACCCTAACCCTATCCCTAAAAACCCTAACCTTAACCTTAACAACCCTAACTCTAAGCCTAGCCCTTACGGTAACCGCAACACTAACAACCTTAAACGTAACCCTAACAACCCTAACCCTCACTATACTCTTACCCTAACCCTAACAATAACAACTCTAACCCTAACCCTAACAAGGCTAACCCTAACCCTAAACCTAAACCTAATCCTAACTCTAACAACTCTAACCATAACCATAATCCTAAACCTAACAACCCTAACTATAATGCTAAACCAAACCTAACCTTAACCCTAAGCCTAAGCATAACCCTAACCCTAACCCTAACCATAAAAACCATAACCACTACCCTAGCAACTCTTACCCTAACCCTAACAACCCTAAACCAAATGCTAAACCTAAGCCTAACCTTAACCTCAACACTTACCCTAACAACCCTAACCCTAACAGTAACAACCCTACCTAACTCTAACTCTAGCCTCAAACTAACCCTAACCCAAACCCTAACCCTAAGCCTAAACCTAACCCTAACCTTAACCTAACAACATTAAGCCTAATCCCAACAACACTAACCCTAACAATCCTAATCCTAACCCTAACAAGCAAAACCCTAATACTAAAATCCCTAACACTAACCCTAGCCCGCATCCTAAACCTAAACTTAAAAACCCTAACCTTAACCCTAACCCTAACAACCCTAACCCTAGAAAACCTAACACTCACACTAAACATAACCCTAAAGCTAACACTAATCCTAACCCTTACGCTAACCCTAACCCTAACGACCCTAACCCTAACCCTAAAAATCCTAAACCTAAACCTTGCCCTAATCCTAACCCTAAACCTAACAACCATAAACCTAACGCTAACCCTAGTCCAAAAGCTAATCCTAACTCTAATCCCTAACCCTAACCCTAAAAACCCTCACCCTAAACCTCAGAACCCTTACTCTATTCCTAACCATAACCCTCAACCTAACCATAACCAAAACCCTAAAAACAATAACCCTAACCCTAACAACTCTAACCCTAACATTAACCGTAACCATAACCATAACCATAACCCTAACAACCCTAAGACTAACCCTAACCCAAATCCTAACCCTAACCCAAACCTAAAAACCCTAACCCTAAACCTAACAACCCTAACCCTAACAACCCTAGTAACCCTAACAACCCTAACACTAACACTAACACTAACCCTAATGCTAAACACCTTAACCCTAACCCTAATAACCCTAACCCTAACCACCTTAACGCTAACAACCCTAACCCTAACCTTAACCCTAACCCTAATACTAACCCAAACCCTAACCTTTACACCAGCAACCCTAACTCTAACCCTGATAATGCTACCCCTACCCTTACCCCTAACCTGTTACAACACTAACCCTAACGCTATCGCTAACCCTAAACCTAATCCTAACTCTAACTACCATAACCATAACCCTAACAAACCTAACCCTAATGCTAAACCAAAGCTAAAGCTCACCCTAAACCTAAGCCTAACCCTAAAACTAATCATAACACTAATCCTAATCCTCACCCTAACCCTAAAAATCTGAGCTCTAACCCAAACAACCCTTACCTTACCGCTAACCATAAACCTAACACTAACATTAACCCAAGCTCTGACAAACATAATCCTAACCATAACAACCCTAACTGTAACCTTAACAAAACTAAAACTAACACTAACCCTAACCCTAAGTCTAATTCTAACCCTAAAAACCCTAACCCTAACCCTAACAACTCTAACCCTACCTTAACCCTAACACTAATCCTAACAATGCTAACCCTAACAACCCTAACCCTAACCTTAACTTAAATGCAAAACTAAGCCTAAAAACCATAACCCTAACCTTAACAACACTAAAACTAACGCTAACCCTAACCCTAAGCCTAACTCTAAGCCTAAAAACCCTAACCCTAACCCTAACAACTCTAACCCTACCTTAACCCTAACACTAAACCTAACAACGCTAATCCTAACAACCCTAACCCTAACCTTAACTTAAATGCAAAACTAACCCTAACAACCCTAACCCTAACCCTAACACTAAGCCTAAACCTAATGCTAACCCTAAGCCTAACCCTAACCCTATCCCTAAGCATAACCCAACCCTAACACTAACCCTAACCCTAACAACCCTTACCCTAACACTAACAACCCTTACGCTAAACCTAACAACCATAACCCTAAGTGTAACAATGCTAAGTGTAAACCTAACCCTAACCCTAGCCCTAACCCTAAACCTATGCCTAACCCTAAGCCTAGCCCTAAACCTTACCCTAAACCTAAAACCCTCACACTAAACTTAAGAACCCTTATCCTATCCCTAACCATAACCCTAAACCTAACTCTAATGCTAACCCTAACAACCCTAACCCTAAAATATCTAACCCTAACCCTTACCCTAACCCTAACAACCATAACTCTAACCCTAACAACCCTAAAATTAACCCTAACCCAAACCCTAGCCCTAGCCCTAAACCTAAACCTAAAAGCCCTAACCTTAGCAACCCTTACTCTAGCAACCCTACCCCTAACAACCCTAACCCTAACCCTAAAGCTAACTCTAACCACCCAAAACATAACAACCCTAACCCTAACCCTAACCAACCTAATCCTAATCCTAACAACCCTAACCCTTACAACTCTAACCCTAAGCCTAACAACCCTAACCCTAACAGCCCTAACCCTAACCCTAACAATCCTAACATTAACCCTAACACAAACCCTAACACTAACCCTAAACCTAAAAACCCTAACCCAAACAAAACTTACCCTAGCAACCCTAACCCTAACAACCCTAAACCTAATCCTAACCCTAACACTAACACTAACCCCAACGCAAAACACCCTGACCCTAACCTTAACAACCATAAACCTAACCCTTAATCCAACCCTAACACTAACCATAAGCCTAAAAACCCTAACCCTAACAACTGTAACCCTAATCCTAACTCTAACCCTAACCCAACACTAACCCTAGCCCTAACCATAACAAGCCTAACCCTAACCCTAACAACTCAAACCCTAATTCATACCCTAACACTAACCCTAACAATGCTAAGTCTAAAACTAACCCTAACCCTAACCCTACCAAGCCTAAACATAACCCTAACCCTAACTGTAACAACCCTAATCCTAACAACTCTAACCCTAACCCTACAAACCCTAACCCTAACCCTAAAAATCCTTAAGCTAACCCAAACCATAACCATAACCCTAACCCTAGACTTAGCAAACCTACCCCAACCTTAACAACCATAACCCTAATCCTAACAACCCTGACCCCAAGCCTAAACAATCCTAAACATAACTTTAACCCTAACCCTAAACCAAACACTAACCCTAACAACCCTAACCCTAACCTTAACAACTCTAACCTAACCCTAACCTTAAACCTAACCCTAACCCTAACCCTAACAGCTATAACGCTAACCTTAACAACCCAAACCCTAACCCTACCCCTAACTTTACCCTACCCCTAAGCCTAACAGCTCTAAAACAAACTCTAGCAACACTAAACCTATGTCTAGCTCTAACCCTAAGACTAATTCTAACAATCCTAACACTAACCCTAAAATTAACAATCCTAACAATAACAACCCTAACCCTAACCCTAACAACCCTAACCCTAACACTAACACTAATTAAAACCCTAACCTTAACCCTAACAAGGCTAATGGTAACCCTAATCCTATCTCTAAAAACCCTAACCTTAACCTTAACAACCCTAACCCTAAGCCTAACCCTAACAATAACCCTAACCCTAACAACCTTAAATGTAACCCTAACAAACTTAACCCTAATCTTACCCTTACCCTAACACTATCAAAAACAACCCGAACCCTAGCCCTAACAAACCTAGCCTTAATGCTAACCTTAACCCTAACCCAAAACTTAATCCTAACTCTAACAACCCTAACCCTAACCATAACCCTAAACATAACAACACTAACCATTACGCTAAACCAAACCTAACCCTAACCCTAAGCTAAGATTAACCCTAACCCTAACCCTATGCCTAATAACCCTAAACATAACCCTAAAACTAACGCGAAGCTTAACCCTAACAACCATAATCCTAACCCTAACAACCCTAACCCTAACAACTACCCTAACCCTAACCCTACCGTACCCTAACCCTAACTCTACCTAGCCTAACCCGAAACCTAACCCTTAATAACTCTAACCCTAAAACTAGCAACCCTTACCCTACCCCAAACATAACACTAACCCTAAACCTAACATCCCTACCCTAACCATAAAAGCCGTAACCGTAACCCTAACAACCCTAACCCTAACGTTAACAACCCTAACCCTAACCCTAATAACCATAACCATAACCCTAACAACCCTCACCCTAAACCTACCCCTAACCATTACCATAACTTAACCTTAACCCTAAGCGTAACAACCCTAACCCTAGCAACACTAACACTAAAACCAACCCTAACCCTAACCATAATTCTAACAATCCTAACAGTAACCGTAAAACTAACAACCTTAACCTAACCCTAAGAACCCTAACCCTAACCACCTAACCGTAACTTTAACAACCCTAACCCTAGCAAGCCTAACCTGAACTTTAACAACACTAACCCTAAGCCTAACCCTAACTCTAACCCTAACAACCCTAACCCTAATCCTAACCCTAACCCTACCTTTACCTTAACCATAAGACACCTAACCCTAACAAACCTAACCCTAACGCTACCCCTAAACCAAACCCAAACCCTAACCCTAACGCTAAATGTAAGCCTAACCATAACAACCCTAACCCAAGCCTTAACCCTAACAACCTTAACCCTAAAAATAAACTAACCCTTACCCTAAGTATAAGCCTAAGTCTACCCCAAACTCTAACCTGAACTCTAAACCTAAAAACCCTAAACATAACCCTAACAACCCTAAACCTATCTGTAACCCAAAACCTAACCCTAACCCTAACCCTAACCTTAATCCTAACAACCCAAACCATAACCATAACCCTAAATCTAACCCTAACAACCTTAACCCTAACACTAACAACCTTAACCCTAACCCTAAACCTAACCCTAACCCTAACCCAAACCCTAACCTTAACAAACCTAACCCTAACCCTAAAGCTAACCCTAACCCTAAACCTCTCCCTAACCCTTAACCTAACCTTAACTCTTACAACTCTAACCCTATCCCGAACCCTACCTACGCTAATGCTAATGCTAAACCAACGCTAACCCTAATCCTAACCCTAAGCCTAACTTTAACACTTATCCTAACCCTAACCCTAATCCTAATGCTAATCCTAAAAACCCTAACCCTAACAACCCTTACCCTACTCTTACCTTACTCTAACCATAAACCGAACCCTAGCCCTACCCTGACTCTAACCCTAAACCTAACAAGCCTAACCCTAACCCTAACAACTCTAATCCTAATCCTGACCCTAACCATAACAACCATAACCCTAACTTAAAAACCCTAACCTAACAACCCTAACCCTAACTCTAACAACCCTAACCCTAACAACCCAAACCTAACAGTAACCCAAACCCTAAAATCCCTAACCCCAACTCTAATAACCCTAACACTAAATCTAACCCTAAACCTAACTCTAAAAACCCTAACACTAAACCTAACAATAGTACTCCAAACATCCCTAACCCTAACCCTACCCCTATCCTAAAAACCCTAACAAACTTATACCTAAACCTCACCCTAACCCTAACCCTAACCCTAACAACCCTAACCCTAACCATAACAATGCAAACCCTAAACCTAACCCTAACTCTAACAACACTAACATAACAACCCTAATGCTAACGCTAACCCTAACAACCCTATCCCTAACACTAACCTTAACCCTAACTCTAATCCTAACAAATTTCACCCTAACCTTAATGACCCTAACCCTAATCCTAAATCTAACCCTAACAAACATAACCCTAACCCTAAGAACCTTATCCAAACCCTAACAACCCTAACCCTAATGCTAACCCTAAGTCAACCCTAACCCTAATTCTAAAACTAACAACCCTAACCATAACCTTAACAACCCTAACCATAAACCTAACTCTACCATAACCCTAAGCCTAACCCTACCCCTATGCCTAACACTAACTCTTACCCTGATAACCCTAACCCTAACAACCCTAACCCTAGCCTAAACCTAACCCTAGCCCTAACCCTAATCCTAAGCCCGACATTAACCCTAAACCTAACAATCCTAAGCCTAATCCTAACAACCACAATCCTTACCCTAACAACCCTAACACTAACCCTAACTCTAACCCTAACCCTAAACCTAGGAACCCTAACCCTAACAACCTTACTCTTACAAATTTAACACTAACCCTAACCTTAAACCTAACACTAACAATAATCCTAATGCTAACAACCCTAACCTTAACCCTAACATCCCTAAATGTAACCCTTACTCTAACCCTAACCCTAACTTTAACAGCCCTAACCCTAACCCTAACAACCCTAACCCTAACTCTAACCCTAGTCCTAACCCTAACCCTAACCATAAGCCTAACCCCAACCCTAACCCTAACCCTTACCCAAAACCAAACCCTAAAAAGTCTCACCCTAAACCTATGAACCCTTACCCTATCCATAATCATAACCCCAAACCTAACACTAACTCTAACCCTAAAAACCTTAACCCAAACCCTAACAATTCTAAGACTAACCCTAACAACCATAACCCTAAAAACCCAACCCTAACCGTAACACTAAGTCTAACCCTAACCCCCAAAAGCCTCATCCTAAACCAAAGAACCCTTACCCAATCCCTAACCATAACCCTAAACCTACCCCTACCCCTAACAACCCTAGCCCTAAACCTAACAACCCTAACCCTAACCCTAACAACCCTAACCCTAACAACCCTAATCCTAACCCTGACGCTAACCCTAACCCTAACAACCAAAACCCTAACCCTAACAACCCCAACAGTAACCCAAACACAAACCCTAATCCTAGCCCTAAACCTAAAAACCCTAAACCTAGCAACCCTAACCCTAACAACCCTAACCCTAACCCTAACCCTGACAACCTTAACCCGAACCCGAACAACTCTAATCCTATTCCTAAACCTAAACCTAACCCTAATGCTAACCCTAACCCAAACCCTAATAATCCAAACCCTAATCCTAACAACCCTATCCCTAACCCTTACCCCAACCCTAGCCATAAACTTAACAACCCTAAGCCTAACACTAACCCTAGCTTTAACCCTAGCCCAACAACCCTAACCCTACCCTATCCCTAAAACTAATTCTAACAACCCTAACCATAATAACCTTGACTCTAACCTTAACAAACCTTATCGTAATCCTAACAACCCTAACCCAAACAACTGTAACCCTAACCATAACAACCATAAGCCTAACCCTAACAACCCTAACCCTAACATTAACCCTAAACCTAACCCTAATCATAACCCTAACCTTAACCCTTACCACAACAATCCTAACAACCCTAACCCTAAGTCTAGACTAAACCTAACCCTAACTCTAACCCTAACCCTAACCCTATGCCTAAGCCTAACCCTAACCCTAAACCTAACAACCCCAAGCCTAATCCTAACAACCCTAACCTTAACCATAACACTAACAACCCTAACCCTAGCCCTAACAACCTGAACACTAACCTGAAACATAACCTTAACCCTAACCCTAAAAACCTTAATACTAACCCTAACAAACCTATTCCTAACAAACCTAACCCTAACCCTAACACTAATTCTATCGCTAAAAACCCTAACCCTAAACCAAACAACCCTAACCCTAACTCTTACCCTAACTCTAACCCTAACCCTAACTTTAACAACCCTAACCCTAAACCTAGTCCTAACAAACATAACCCTAACGCTAATCCTAGTCCCCACCCTAACCCTAACCCTAAGTATAACCCTAACCCTAAAAACCCTCACCCTAAACCTAAGAACCCTTACCCTATCCCTAACCATAACCATAAACCTATCACTAACCATAAGTCTAACAACACTAACCCTAACCCTAACAACCCTAACCCTAACACTAACTGTAACCATAACACTAACCCTAATCCTAAACCTACCAAAACCCTAAACCTAACAACCCTAAGACTAACATTATCACTAACCCTAACCTTAAACCTAAAAACCCTAACCCTAACAACCCTAATCCTAGCAACCTTAACCCTAGCAACCTTAACCCTAACAACCGTAACCCTAAGCCTAACACTAACACTAACGCTAAACATCCTAACCCTACCCCTAACAATCCTAACCCTAACCCTAACCCTAACAACCCTAAGGCTAACAACCCTAACCCTAACTCTAACCCGTACCCTAACAAGCCTAACCCCAACCCTAATAACCCTACCCCTAAACTTAACCCTAACACTTACCTAACTTTAACAAACCTAAACTTAGCCCTAACAACCCTAATCCTGACCCTAACTCTAACCCTAACCCTAACCCTAAATCTAACAACCCTAACTGTAACCCTAACAAACCTAACCCTAATGCTAAACCAAATCTAACCCTAACCCTAAACCTAAGCCTAATCTTAACCCTAACCCTAACAACCTTAACCCTAAAAATAAACCAAACCTAACCCTAAGCATAAACCTAAACCTACCCCAAACCCTAACTCTAACCATAAACCTAAAAACCCTAAACATAACCCTAATAACCCTAAAACTATCCATAACCTAAAACCTAACATGAACCCTAAGACTAACCCTAACAACACTAACCCTAACCTTAATCCTAACAACCCTAACTCTAAACTTAACAATCCAAACCCCAAACATAACCCTAAATCTAACCCTAACAACCTTAACCTTAACACTAACAACCCTAACACTAACACTAACAAACCTTACCTATCCCTATTTGTAAACCTAACCCTAACCCTAACCCTAACCCTAACAACCCTAACCCTAAACCTAAACCTAACACTAACCCTAACAACAATAACCCTAACCCTAGCACTAACAAAGCAAACCCTAACCTTATACCTAACACTAACCCTAGCAACCATAACTCTAACCCTAACAACCCTATCCCTAACCTTAACAATCCTAACCCTAAGCCTAACAACCCTAACCCTAAACCTAAACCTAACCCAAAGCCTAACCTTAACAAAGGTAACCCTAACCCTAAAGCTAACCCTAACCCTTAACCTAAACTTAACTCTTACAACTCTATCCCTATCCCAAACCCTACCTACACTAACACTAATGCTAAACCAAAGCAAACCCTAATCCTAAACCTAAGCCTAACTCTAACCCTTATCCTAACCCTAACCCTAATCCTAACGCTAACACTAAAAACCCTAACCCTAACCCTAACAACCTTTACCTTTACCCTATCCCTAACCATAACCATAACCATAACCCTAACAACATTAACATAACAACCCTAACGCTAATGCTTACCCTAACAACTCTATCCTTAACCCTAATCCTAAATCTAACCCTAACAAACATAAACCTAACCCTAAGAACCCTTACCCAAACCCTAACAACCCTAACCCTAACGCTAACCCTAAGTCAACCCTAACCCTAACACTAACAACCCTAACCCTAACCTTAACAACCCTAACTGTAAACCTAACTCTACCATAATCCTAAGCCTAACCCTTCCCCTATGCCTAACCCTAACCCTTAACCTGGCAACCCTAACCCTAACAATTCTAACCCTAACCCTAGCCAAAACCTATCCCTAACTCTAACCCTAATCCTAAACCTAAGCTTAAGCCTAACCCTAACCCTAAACCTAACAATCCTAAGCCTAATACTAACAACCCTATCCCTAACAACCACAACCCTTACCCTAACAACCCTAACTCTAACCCTAACCCTAAACCTAGAAACCCTAACCCTAACAACCCTAACCCTAACAAACCTAATCCTAACCATAACCTTAAACCTAACACTAACAATAAACCTAACGCTAAAAACTCTAACCCTAACCCAAACAACACTAACCCTAACCCTTACCCTAAGCCTAATCCTAACCCTAACGCTAACAACCCTAACCTTAACCCTAACATCCCTAAATGTAACCCTTACTCTAACCCTAACCCTAACTTTAACAGCCCTAACCCTAACAACCCTTACCCTAACTCTAACCCTAGCCCTAATCCTAACCCTAACCGTAAGCCTAACCCCAACCCTAACCCTAACCCTTACCCAAAACCAAACGCTAAAAAGTTTCACCCTAAGCCTAAGATCCCTTACCCTATCTCTAATCATAACCCTAAACCTAACACTAACTCTAACCCTAAAAACCTTAACCCAAACCCTAACAATCCTAAGACTAACCCCAACAACCTTAACCCTAACACACCCAACACTAACCCTAACACTAAGTCTAACCCTAACCCCAAAAAGCCTCATCTTAAACCTAAGAACCTTTACCCTATCACTAGCCACAACCCTAAACCTATCGCTAGCCATAAGCCTAACAACACAAACCCTAAACCTAACAACCCTAACCCTAACACTAGCACTAACCATAATCATAGCACTAACCCTAACGACCAAAATCCTAAACTTAACTACCCTAACAATAACCCTAACTCAAACCCTAACCTTAAACCTGAAAACTCTAACCCTAACCCTAGCAACCCTAACCCTAACAACCGTAACCCTAAACCTAACACTAACACTAACACTAAACATCCTAACCCTACCCCTAACAATCCTAACACTAACCCTAACCCTAACAACCCTAAGGCTAACAGCCCTAACCCTAATCCTAACCCTAACCCATACCCTAACAAGCCTAACCCTAACCCTAATAACCCTACCCCTAAACTTAACCCTAACACTTACCCAACTCTAACAAACCTAAACTTAGCCCTAACAACCCTAACCCTGACCCTAACTCTAACCCTAACCCTAAATCTAACAACCCTAACTGTAACCCTAGCAAACCTAACCTAACGCTAAACCAAATCTAACCCTAACTCTAAACCTAAGCCTAACCCTAACCCTAACCCTAACAACCTTAACGCTAATCTTAACAACCCTAACGCTAACCCTAACCCCAACAACACTAACCTTAACACTAACATCCCAAACCCTAACCCTAACGCTACTCTAATCCTAACAAACCTATCCCTAACCCTAACACTAACCCTAACACTAACCTTAACAACATTGACCTTACCCTAAGAACCCTAATCCTAACCCTAAAAATCCTATCCATAAGCCTAACAAACCTTACCTGATCCCTAATCATAACCCTAACCCTAACCTAAACCATAACCCTTACCCTAACAACCCTAACCCTAACAACACTAACCCTAATGCTAACCCTACCTTAGCCATAACCCTAACCCTAACATCCATAACCCAATCTCTAGCAACCCTAAACCTAACGCTAACCCTAATCTTAACGCTAATTCTAACAACCCTAAAACTAACCCTAACCCTAAGAACCCTAACTCTAATGAAAATCCAAAACTGAATTTAAACCTAACACTAAGTCTAACCCTAACCCTAAAAACCATAAACCTAAACCTAAGAACCCTTACCGTATCCCTAAACATAACCTTAACACTAACCCTAACCCTACCCCTAAAAACACTAACCCTAACAACCATAACCCAAACAACCATAACCCAAATCGTAACAACGCTAAACCTAAACCTAACCCTATTCCTAACCCTAAACCAAAAACCCTAACACTAACCTTAACAACCCTCACCCTAACAACCCTAACCCTAGCAACCCTAAACTTAACCCTTACCCTAACCCTAACACTAAGCGCAACCTTAAAATATCCTAGCTCCAACACTAAACCTAGCCCTAACAATAACCCTAACTCTAACAACCCTAACCCTAATGCTAATCCAAACCTAATTTGAATACTAACCCTAAGCCTAAGGCAAACCCTAACCCTAAACATAAAAACCCTAAACCTAACCCTAACCCTAACCCTAACAACCCTTACCATATCCCTAACAAGAAACCTAACCCTAACCCTAACTTAACCCTAAACCTAACACTAACCCTAACCCTAACCCTAACACTAACCCTAACAACCCTAACCCTAACCTTAATAACCATAACCATAACCCTAATGCTAACAACCCTAACTCTAGCCCTAACAATCCTAACCCTAATACTAACAGTATCCTAAACCTTACAACCCTAACCATAATCCTAACAACCCTAACCCTAACGTTGACCCTAACCCTAATCATAACCATAACCCTAACATCCCAAACCCTAACCCTAAACTTAAACTAACTCTAACCCTAACCCTAACCCTAACAACCCTAACCCTAATCCTAACAACCCTAACCCTAACACTAACTCTAACCCTAACCACCCAAGCCCTAAACCTAAACCTAAGCCTAAATCTAACCATAACCCTAAACCTAACCATAAGCTTAACCCTAACCCTAACAACCTTAACCCTAACCCTAACGACTCAAACTCTAACTCTAACCCTAACACCCTAACCCTAGCCCTAACACTAACCATAACCCTGAAAACCCTAAGCCAAAAACTAACAACCCTTACCCTACTCTAACCATAACCCTAACCAAAACCCTAAACCTAACCCTAACAACACTACCCTAACCCTAACAACCATAACACTAACCCTAACAACACTAACCCTAGTCCTAACAACACTAACCCTAACGCTAACCTAAACCTAACCCTAACCCTAACCCTAACAACCCTAACCCTAACTTTAACAACCGTAACGCTTACCCTAAAGTTAACCCCAACCCTAAGTCTAACAACCCTAACCCTAACAACCCTAATGCTAACCCTAAAAACCCTAACCCTAACCCTAATCCCAACCCTAACACTAACCTGAATGCAAATCCTATCAACACTAACCCTAAACCTAAGAACCCTAACCCTAAAAACTCTTTCCATAACCCTAAGAACCCTTACCTTATCCCTAATCATAACCCTAACCTTAACCCTAACCCTAACCGTAACCCTAACCCTAACACTAACCCTATCCTAGCCCTAACCCTAACAACCCTAAACCTAACAACCCTAACCCTAATGCTAACCCTAACCCTAACAATCCTAACCCTAACCCTAAAACCCTAACCCTAATGTGAATCCAAACCTAAATCTAACCCTAACCCTAAACCTAACCCTAACCCTAATCCTAAGCCGAAAAACCCTAAACCTAAACCTAACAACCCTTACCATTTCCCGAACCATAAAACTAACACTAACCCTAACCCTAACAGCACTAATCCTAAGCCTAACAAGCCTAACCCTAATCCTAACAGCCATAACCCTAACAATAACAACGCTAAGCCAAAAAATAAGCCTAATCCTAAAAACCCTAACCATAACCTTAACAACCCTAACACTAACCGTAACCCTTACAACCCTAACCCTAACTCTAACCCTACCCTAACCTTAACAACGCTAACCGTAACCTTAACAACCCTAAGCCTCATGATAACACTAACCCTAATGATAACCATAACCCTAAACCTAACATTCCAAACCCTAACCCTAAACCTAACCCTAAACTGAACCCTAACCCTAAACTTATCCCTAACCCTAACCCTAACAACCCTAACCCTAACCCTAGCAACGCTAATCCAAACCCAACAGACCTAAACCTAACCATAAAACTAACCATAACCCTGAAAACCCTAACCCAAACACTAATAACCCTTACCCTACCCTAACCATAACCATAACCATAACCCTAGTCTTAAAGCTAACCCTAAAAACCCTAACCCTAAAATCCCTAACTTAACCCTAAAACACTAACCCTAACGCTAACCGTAAACCTAACCTTAAACCTAACCCTAACAACCCTAACCCTAACATTAACAACTGTAACCCTAACCCTAAAGCTAACCTTAACCCATAGTCTAACAACCCTAACCCTAACCCTAACAACCCTAAACCTAACTCTAAAAATCCTAACCCTAACAACATTAACTCTAAACCTAAAAACCCTAACCCTAACCGAAATCCTAACCCTAACACTTACCCTAACACTAACAACACTAACCCTAACCCTAAAAACCCTAGCCCTAACCCTAAAACCACTATCCATAACGCTAACAACTGTTACCCTATCCCTTACCATAATCCTAACGTTAACAGTAACCCTAACTCTAACAACCCTAAACGTAACCCTAACAACCCAACCCTAACCCTAACCCTAATTCTACTCTAACCCTAACTCTAACCCTAACAACCCTAACAATAACCTTAACAACACTAATCCTAACGCTAACCCTAATCCTAACCCTAACTCTAAAAACCCTATACCGATCCCTAACCCTAAGAACCCTAAGCCTAATGCTAATCAAAACCTAAATCTAAACCTAACCTTAAGCCTAAGTCTAACCCTAACCTAGCACTAAAACCCTAAACCTATCAACCCTTACCATACTCCTAACCCTAACCCTAACCCTACCTTAACCCTAACCCTAACCCTAACCCAAACACCTAACCTAACCCTTACCCTAACCACTTAACCCTAACCCTAACCCAAACACCTAATCTAACCCCAACCCTAACCACCTAACCCTAAGGCTAACCCTAGCCCTAACCCTAACCCAAACAACACAAACCCTAACCCTAAACTTAAGCCTAACCCTAAACCTGACCCTAACCTTAAGCCTAAAAGCCCTAACCCTAACCTTAACAACCCTAACCCGAACGATAACCATAACCATAACCCTAAACCTAACATCGCAAACTCTAACCCTAAACCTAGCCCTAAACTTAACCCTAACCCTAAACATGACCCTAACCCTAACAACGCTACCCTAATCCTAACCCTAACAACTCTAATCCTAACCCTAACAAGCCTAAACCTAACCATAACACTAATCACAACCATAACTCTAAAAACCCTAACACAAACACTAAAAACCCTTGCCCTACCCTAACCATAACCCTAACCTTAACCCTAACCCTAACAACCCTAACCCTAACAACCCTACCTTTAACCCTAACAATGCTAAGCCTAACGCTAACCCTAAACCTAACCTTAATCCTAAACCTAAACCTGACAACCTAAACCCTAACTTTAACAACCATAACCCTAGCCCTAAAGCTAACCCTAAAAAACCCTAAACCTAACCCTAACACTTACCCTAACCCTAATCCTAACAACACTAACCCTAACCCTAACCCTAAAACCATTATCCATAACCCTAACAACTGTTACCCTATCCCTAACCATAACCCTAACCCTACCAGCAACCCTCACCGTAACAACCCTAACCCTAACCATAACAACCCAACCCTAACCTAACCCTAAAACTACCCTAACCCTAACAACCCTAACAATAATCCTAACAACACTAATCCTAATGCTAGCCCCAACCCTAACCTTAACTCTAACAACTGTAAACCTATTCCTAACCCTAACAACCCTACGCATAATGCTAATCCAAACCTAAATCTAACTCTAAGTCTAACCCTAACCCTAACTCTAACACTAACACTAAAAACCCTAAACCTAACAATCTTTATCGTACTCCTAACCATAACCCTAAACCTAACCCTAACCCTATCCCTAACCATAAACCTAACCCTAACCCTAACACTAAACCTAACCATAACCTAACCTAAACCTAAACCTAACAACCCTAATTCTAACGCTAACCATAAGCCTAACCCTAACATTAACCCTAACAACACAAACCCTAACCCTAAACTTAACCCTAACCCTAAACCTGGCCCTACCCCTACCCCTAACCCTAACAACCCTAACCCTAACCTTAACCATAAACCTAACCCTAAGCCTAAACCTAACAATGCTACCCTAACCTTAACAACCCTAACCCTAACAACCATAACTATAACCCTAACAGTTCTAACCCTAACTTTAACCCTAACCCTCACCCTAATGCTACCTCTAACAACCCTAACCCTAACCTTAACAACCCTAATCTAACCCTAACCTTAACAACCCTAACCATAACCCTAACCCTAACAACCCTAACCCTAACCTTAACCCTATCCCTAAACTTACCCTAACCTTAACACTAAGCCTAACAGCCCTAAACCTAACCCTAGCAGCACTAATCCTAAGCCCAAACCTAACCCTAACCCTAACTCTAACAACCCAAATGTTAACCCTAAAACTAGCAACCCAAACCTAACCCTAACAACCCTAACCCTAACCCTGACAACCCTAAACCTAACCTTAACCCTAACAATCCGAACCTTAAAGCTAATCCAAACCTAACTCTAAAACTAACCCTAACCATAACCATAACCATAGCCATAACCCTAAAAACCCTAAACCTAAACATAACAACCCTTACCGTATCCCTAACCATAAACCAGCACTAACCCTAACACTACCACTAACAGCACTAATCCTAACCCTAACAACCCTAACTCTAACGCTAATTCTAAACCTAATACTAACCCGAAAGTTAACACTAACAACATAACCTAAGCCTAAGAAACTTAGCCCAACCCTAAAAACCCTATCAATAACCCTAACAACCCTTACCCTATCCCTAACCATAACCCTAACCCTAAGCCTAACCATAACCCTAAACCTAATAAGCCTAACCATAACCCTAACAATCCTAACCCTAACTCAAGCACTAACCCTACCATAACCCTATCCCTAACAGTCCTAACTATAACAACCCTAACCCTAGCGCTAACCCTAACCCTAACTCTAACAACACCAACACTAACCCTAACAATCCTAATCCTAACGCTAATACAAACCTAAATCTAACCCTAACCCTATCCCTAAAAAGCCTAAACCTAAATCTAGCAACCCTTACCGTATCCCTAACCCTAAAACTAGCACTAACCCTAACAGCACTAATCGTAATGCCAACAACCCTAACGCTAACCCTAACAACCATAACCCTAATGATAACAAACATAACACTATCCCTAACCCTAACAACCCTAACACTAATGCTAATCCACATCTAAATCTAACCCTAACCCTAAGCCTAAACTTAAACCTAACACTAACTGTAACACTAAAAACCCTAAAACTAAACTTAGCAACCATTAACCTATTCCTAACAATAACCCTAACCCTAACCCTCACCCTAACACCCTTAAACCTTAACTGTAACCCGAAACATAACAACCCTAACCCTAACTTTAACAACCATAACCCTAACCCTATAGCTAACCCTAACCCTAAGTCTAAAAACCCTAACCCTAACCCTGACAACACAAACCCTAACCCTAAACTTAACTCTAACCCTAAACCTGATCCTAACCCTAACCCTAACAACCCTAACCCTAAGCATAACCATAAGCCTAAACCTAACCACGCAAACCCTAACCCTAAATCTAACTCTAAATTTAACCCTGACCCTAAACCTAATCATAAGCTTAACCCTAACCCTAACAACCCTAACCCTAACAACTCTAACCCTAACACCCTAGCCCTAACCCTAACCATAACACTAACCATCACCATAACACTAAAAGTCCTAACCCAAAAACTAAAAACCCTGACCCTACCCTAACCTTAACCCTAACCCTAACCCTAACCGTAACAAATCTAACCCTAGCAACCCTAACCCTAACGAAGGTAACCCTAACCCTAAACCTAAACTTAACCCTAACCCTAACAACCCTAACCCAAACTTTAACAACCCAAACTTTAACAACTGTAATCCTAACCCTAAAGCTAACCCTAACCCATAGTCTAACAACCCTAACAACCCTAAACCTAATCCTAAAAATCCTAACCTTAACAAAGCTAGCTCTAACCCTAAAAAGCCTAAGACTAACCCTAATCCAACAACACTAAGCCTAACCCTAAAAACCCTAAGTCTAACCCTAAAACCACTATGATAACTCTAACAACCATTACCCCATCCCTAACCATAAACCTAACCCTAACAGTAACTCTCACCCTAACAACCATAACCCTTACCCTAACAACCCCACCCTAAGCCTAACCCTAACCCTACCCTAACCCTAACCCTAACCCTAACAACCCTAACAATAACCCTAACAACACTAATCTTAATGCTAACCCTAACCATAACTATAACAACCCTAAATCTATCCCTAATGCTAACAACCCTAACCCTAATGCTAATCCAAGCCTAAATCTAACCCTAACCATAAGCTTAAACCTAACCCTAGCCCTAACACTAAAAATCATAAACCTAAACATAACAATCTTTACTGTACTCCTAACCATAACCCTAACCCTAACACTACACCTAACCCTAACAACCCTAATCCTAATGCTAATGCTAACCCTAAATCTAACCTTAACCCAAACAACACAAACCTTCACCCTAAACTTAACCCTAACCCTAAACCTGACACTAACCCTTACCCTAACAACCTTAACTGTAACCCTAAGCATAAACCTAACCCTAACCCTAAACCTAACAACCCTAACCCTAACCCTAACAACCATAACCATAATTGTAACAATGCTAACCCTAATTTTAACCCTAACCCTAACAACCCTAACCCTAACCATAACAACCCTAACCCTATCCCTAACCCTAACCCTAATCCTAACCCTAAAAACCCTAAACCCAAACCTAACAACCCTTACTGTATCCCTAACCATAAAACTAGTACTAATCCTAACACAACCCTAACAGCACTGATTCACCCTAACAACCCTAACACTAATTGTAACCCTAACACTAACCCGAAAGCTATTCCTAACAACACTAACCCTAACCCAAAGAACTCTAGCCCAAACCCTAAAAACCCTATCCCAAACCCAAACAACCCTTACCCTATCCCAAACCATAACTCTAACCCTAACCCTAACCATAACCCTAACAACCCTAACCATACCCTAACAATCCTAACCCTAACCTTAGCACTAACCCTACCCTAACCCTAACCCTAACAGCCCTAACCATAGCAACCCTAACCCTAATGCTAACCCTAACCATAACCCTAACTCTAACAGACCTAGCCCTAAACCTAACAACCCTAACCCTAACACTAATCCAAACCTAAATCTAACCATAACCCTAAACCTAAAAGCCCTAAACCTAAACCTAACAAAGCTTACCGTATCCCTAACCATAAAGTTAACACTACCCTAACCCTAACCCTAACAGCACTAATCATAACCCCAACAACCCTAAACTTAACCCTAACAACCATAACCCTAATGGTAAGAACGTTAAACTGAAAGCTAACCCTAACCCTAATACTAACCCTAACCCAAAAACCCTAAACCAAAACCTAACAACCCTTACCGTATCCATAACCATAAAACTAACACTAACCCTAACCCTAACCCTAACAGCACTAATACTAAACCTAACAACCATAATCATAACCCTAACAACCATAACCCTAAATGTAACAACACTAAATTGAAACTTAACCCTACACCTAACACTAACCCTAACAAGCCTAAACCTAGGCTTAACAACCCTAACACTAACCATAACCCTAACAACCCTAACCCTAACACTAACAAATCTAACCCTAACCCTACCCTAACTCTAACACGAACCATAACCCTAACCTTAACAACCCTAAACCTACGCTAACAGTAACCCTAACCTTAACCATAACCCTAACCCTAACATCCCAAACACTAACCCTAAACCTAAGCCTAAGCTTAACGCTAAGCCCAAGCTTAACTCTAACCCTAACCCTAACAGCTCTAACCTAACCCTAAACCTAACAACCATAACCATAACCATAACAATGCTAAACCTAAATTTAACCCTAACCTTAAGCCTAAGCCTAACAAGCCTAACCCTACCTTAACAACCCTAACTTAACCCTAACCATGAACCTAACACTAAGAACCATAACCCTAACCCTAACAACTCTAACCCTACACCTAACCTTACCCTAACCCTAAACCTAAGAGCCCTAACCCTAACCCTAGCAGCACTAACCTAAGCCCAACCCTAACGCTAATCCTAATCGAAAACTAACATCTATAAACCTAACACTAACAACCCTAACCCTTACAACACTAATCCTAACCCTAACCCTAACCCTAACAACCCTAACCTTAACCTTAACAACCCTAACCATAACCCTAACAAACTTAAACCTAAGCCTAACAATCCTAACCCTAAACCTAACCCTAACAACCCTAACCCCTAACCCTAAAATCCTAACCCTAACCCTAACGCTAACCCTAGCCCTAAACCTAATCCTAAGCTAACAACGCTAACCCTAACATTAACCATCATCTTAACAACCTTAACCCTAAAGCTAAACCAAACCTAACCCTAAGCCTAAGGCTAAGCCTAACCCTAACACTAACCCTAACTCTAACAATCCTAACCCTAATCCTACCAACGCTACCCCTAATGCTAATCCAAACCTAAATCTAACCCTAACCCTAAACCTAACCCTGACCCAAATCCTACCCTAAAAACCCTAAACCTAAACTGAACAACCTTCACCATATCCCTAACGCTAACAGCACTAATCCTAAACCTCACAACCCTAACCCTAACCGTAACAACCATAACTCTAACAGTAACAACGCTAAACCGAAACTAACCCTAACCCTAACCATAGCAACCCTAACCCTAACCGTAACAACCAAACCCTAACCATAATAACCCTAACCCTAATGCTAACCCTAACCCTAACCATAACCATAATGCTAACATCCCAAACCCTAACCCTAAACCTAACCATAACTCTAACCCTAACAACCCTACCTCTACCCTTAACAATAGCAGTAACCATAATCAAAACCTTAAAAACCCTAACCAATACCCTAACAACCCTTACCCTACCATTAACCATAACCCTAACCCTAAGATGAACCCTAACAACCCTACCCTAACCCTAAGAACCCTAAACGTAATCCTAAAAACCCTAACCCTAACAAACTAACCCTAACCCTAACCTGAAACCTAAACTTAACCCTAATCCTAACCCTAAAAACCCTAACCCTAACAACGCTAACACTAACCCAAGAGCCATAACCCTAACCCTAACAATGCTAACTTTAAATTTAACCCTAACCCTAAGCCTAACAACCTTAACCCTGACCCTAACTCTAACCCTAAACCTTTAACCCTGAACCTTACCCTAACAATCCTAACCCTAACCATTACCCTAAGCCTAATAGCCCTAACCTTAACCCTAGCAACACTAAATCTAAGCCCAACCCTAACCCTAAACCTAATTCTAACAACCCTAACCCTAAAACTAACAATCCTAAACCTAACCCTAACAACCCTAACGCTAACCTTAACAACCCTAACCCCAGTCCTAACCCTAACCTTAATAGCCCCAATCCTGACCCTAATCCTAAAACCCTAACCCTGACTCTAACAACCCTAACCCTAACACTAACCTTACCCTAACCGAGCACCCTAACCCTAACCCTAACAACCCTAACCCTAATGCTAACCCTAACCCTAACCCTAATATCCCAAACCCAAACCCTAAACCTATCCCTAAACTTAACGCTAAAAATAAACCTAACCCTACACCCTAACCCTGACAACCCTTACCCTAACGCTAGCCCTAAGAACTCTAAATCTAACCCAAACAACCCTACCTCTAACCCTAGCAACTGTAAACCTAACCCTCACCCTCACCCTAACCCTATCCCAACTCCAACAACCTTAACCCTAATGCTAACTCTAGCCCTAACCAGAACCCTAACCCTAACAACCCAAATCCTAACCCTAACCCTAAAACCACTAACCATAACTCTAACAACCGTTACCCTATCGCTAACCTTAGCCCTAACCCTAACCCTAAATCTAACAACCCAACCGCTAACCCTAACAACCCTAACCCTAACACTACTCTAACCCTAACTCTAACCCTAATAACACTAACCCAAATCATAATCCTAAACCTAACCTTAACCCTAACCCTAACCCTAACAACCCAAACCCTGTCTTTAACAACCCTAATCCTAAAGCTATCACTAACCTGTCTAACAACCCTAACCCTAACCCTAACAACCCTAACACTAACCCTAAAAACCATAACCTTAAAATGCGAACCCTAACCCTAAAATCCCTAACTCTAATCCTAACACTCACACTAACCCTAACCATAACTCTAACAACACTAACCCTAACCGTAGGAACCCTAACCCTAACCCTAAAACCACTATCCATAACCCTAACAACAGTTACTGTATCCCTAACCATAACCCTAACTCTAACCCTAACCCTAACAACACAACCCCTACACTAACAACCCTAACCCTAGAGTTATGATGCTAAGAACCCTAACCCTAACCCTAACAACACAACCATAAAGCTAAGCCTAACCCTAACAACCCTAATCTTATTCCTAACTCTTACAAACCCAACGCTAACGCTAATCCAAACCTAAGTCTAACCCTAACCCTAAGCCTAACCCTAACCCTAAAACCCTAAACCTAAAAACCCATACCATATCTATCCCTAACCCTATCCCTAACCCTAACCCTAACAACCCTAACCCTAAGTGTAGCCCTAATCCTACCCTAACTTAACCCTAACCCTATCAACCCTATACTAACTGTAAAAACCCTAATCCTAACACTAACCCTAACTCTAACTCTAACACTGACCCTAACAACCCAAACCCTAACCCTAACAACCCTAACACTAACACTAGCTTAACCCTAAGCCTAACCTTAACCCTAACCCCTAACCTTACAACCCTAACCCTATCCCTAACATCTGAAAACCTATAACTCTAACACTAACCCTAACCCTAACAACCCTAACCCTAACCCAAACCCTAACGCTAACCCTGACCCTAACAACCATAACTCTAATCCTAACTCTATCCCTAACCCTAAACCTACCAACCCTAAACCTAACCCTAACAA
>PVJH01023157.1:0-35332 GCA_004026705.1 Nesogale talazaci | reverse complement strand
AATTTTAGCTTATTGATGCCTGACACCGGATCCCTTCACCACCTCATGATCACACAGGCTGGTGTGCTGGTGGGCTTTATTGCTTCTGAGCTGAATGGCCGCTTGTTTACTCAAGCCTTTAAGTCCCCAGACACTATATCTTTTGGAAGCCGGGCACCATCAGCTTTCTTCACCACATTTGCATATGCACACCTTTGTCTTCAGGGATCATACCAGGAAAGTGAGCATGCAAAGTTATGCTTTTGAGTTCTTGAAGCCTGATATCTCATCCCTTTGACACCTCATGATTCCACATGCTAGTGTGCTTCTTCCATGTGGGCTTTGTTGCTTCTGAGCTAGATGGCTGCTTGTTTACTTTTAAGCCTTTAAGTCCCCAGATGCTCCATCTTTTGATAGCCGGGCACCATCAGCTTCTTCTTTATTGCAAACTTGAAGAGCTCTTATTCACCCCTCTGAGCTGCTCCGGGCCGCGGGTCTGCAGCATCTCAGGCCCTGTGCATCCGCGGCTCGAGCCACATCGGAGGAGGAGGCGGGTCGACAGACATGGTTATCAAGGGACGGACCCCCTTCTACATGGATACTTCGTGTAACCTTACCACTGCAAAACAAAGCAGCAATCCCAGAAGTAGTATCAGATTTGTTGTCACAGCTTCCCTGTGTGGATTTCACAGATATAAGACAGGTAAGGGTAATTCATAGGGGCCATTGGGAAGAACTTAGCCACGAAGAAAGATTTTTAGATAGCTCCTGAGAAATGCAATGAATATGGTAGGCGTTGATCCAGTTTGAGTAAGTCAATGAAAGCTTCTACTGGTCCTCCAATGAATGTTAAGGAGGCCTGAATAAGTCTGTGCTATTCACCCCACCCAAGAGATATTGAATGATGGGAATTCCCACATGGGACCGTGTAAAGCAGAGGTTCATCTAGTTGAAGATAAAGATTGACAAAGGAGCTAAGGTCTTCTGGCATTGCATATGTATTTGAGGGTATATGCAGATATGTGGGTAAAATAGCCTGGGGGCCTGAGCCCCGGTGGCATAAGTGGTTGAGTGCAGGACTGCAGCCTGCGGGCTTGGTGGTTCAAATCCAGCGTCTGCTCTCAGGAGCAGCACTGGGTAGCGCCCACGATCACCTGAGGTAGTGATGCCCCCCCCAAAAAAAATAAATAAAAAAGCCTGAGGAATGGTGGTGGGAAAGAGATCTTTTATAGCTCCTAGACACTGGAGTACAATGTACTGTAGTCCACAAATCTGTCAATATAATATTAAAGGAGCCCCAGGTTAGATTCTACTTCTTATTTGTTGGTTTCTTTTTCTGTGGTCTCTTGTGTATTGCTGTGATGCTGAAAGCTTTGTCTCTGTTATTTCTTTCTTCCTTTTTGGGGGGAGGCATCACTGGCCTCTGGTGGTCGTGGGAGCTACCCAGCCTTGCTCCTGGAGAGCCGCGGCTGGATTTGAACCTCCACGCCCATGGGTCGCAGTCCTGCACTCAACCACTAAGCCACCAGGGTTTAACCTCTCTGTTATTTCAAATACCAGCAGCAGGATCCAACATCAGCATTTTCAGCAGAGCTTTCTGCCTAAGACCAGATTATGAAGAAGAAATAGGCTGTCCACGTCTGATGAACTAACCACTGACAACTCTGTGAATAGCAGTGGAACATTGTCGGACACTGAACAGTTCAAGAAGAGCAGCAGGACATTGTCAGCTATATGGCTAGAAGATGACCCCCTCAGGTTGGAAGGCACTCAAAATGTGACTAAGGGAGAACTGCCTTCTCAAAATAGTGTTTCCCATACATGGATAGAGTAAAGCCTTCAGAACCCTTGTCAGGTGCTCTGGGATGACTCAACGTGAGAAGAAATTGCTGCAAGCATCTTTTATTAATTGGAACTTTAAATGTATGAAGTATGAGTCCGGGAAAATTGGAAGTCATCAAAAATAAAACGGACTGCACAAAGAGCAAGCTCCTAAGCCAAGGTTTGGCAAACTCTTGAAATCGAAGAACCTATCATGTCCCTCCTAGCAACTTGAAGATCACTCTAAATTTAGCCTTCAATATGTTCTTCCCAACAAATGAAATCACCATGATCTGAAATAATAACCTTCAAATGTTTTCAATGTTACTTCGGAGCTACACGTTCACATGAACCACAGTTTGCAATCACTGTCCTAGGCATTAGTGAAGTGAAAGGGACCCTGCTGGCCATTTTGAATAACACAACCATATGGTTTACCATGCCTGGCATGATAAATTCAAGAGGAATGGTTTTGCATTCAACATAAAAATGACATTACAGAGAGGGCAGTGATACTCTCCCACCCCCCAAAAAATGACATTTTAGGATTAATCTTGAAGCATAATGCTGTTTGTTATAACATCTAGATGTATGTAAGGAAACCCAGTTAATACAACTATTATTCAAATTTACCCACCAATCACCAAAGTTATTGATGAAGAACTGGGAGCATTTTACCAATATCTTCAGTCTCAAATCGCTCAAACATGCAATCAAGATGACTATAATTATTGGTTATAGGAATGCAAAAGTTGGAACCAATGAGGAAGGAACAGCAGTTCGAAAATATGGTTTTGGTGATAGAAATGAAACTAGAGCTCTCGCGACAAAATCGTACAAGACCAGCGACGTCTTCATCACAAATACCTTTCTTCAACCACACAAATGGCAACTATACACGTGGACTTCTTCATATAGGATACACAGAAACCAAACCAACCGTATATGTGGGAAGAGGTGATGGAGAAACTCAATATTAGCAGCTAAAATAAGACCAGTAGCTAACTGTGGAGACCATCAATTGCTCATATGAAAGTTCAGGGTGAAGTAGGAAAATGAAAATAAATTCACAAAGACAAAAGATGATCTCGAATGTGTCCCACATGAATTTCAAGAGCACCTCAAGAACAGATTTGCACTTTTGAACATTGGTAGCAGAAAACCTGATGAGCTGTCGGATGACATCAGGAACATCCTAAGTGAAGAAAGTGAAGCAAGCAAGAGGGCATTCAGAAGACAGGGAAGAAAGAAAAGATCCAAGTGTAAGTCAGAAGAGACTCTGAAACTTGTTCTTAACCATAAAGTCGCTAAGAAATGATGAAGTAAAATAACTGCACTCAAATCTCAAAGGAAAGCAGGGAAAGGTAAAGTTTTACAAGGAACTGTACAAAGATCTGGAGTTAGAAAACCTAAAGGGAGAACACACGCAGCATATTGTAAATCGAAAAGAATTGAAGACAAAAAATTCAAGCCTCAAGTAACAATATTGAGAGATTCCTTGGGGGAAGATATTGAAATATGCAGGAAATCATCAAAAGTAGATAGAATATTTAGACTATAGTACCCAACAGAACGAATCAACATTCAACCATTTCAAGACATAGAGCATGTTCAAGAACCCAAGGTTCGGAAGGAAGAAGTCAAAGTTGCACTGAAGGCATTAGCCAAAACAAGGCCTCGGGAATTCATGGAATACCATCATGTTTGTTAGAGGGGCAGCAGAATAGAAGAAAGTCCTCAATGAGATGGATGAACAGTGACTGCAAGGATGGGCTTGAATATAGTAATTGTGAGGATGGCATGACTGAGGCATGTTTTGTTCTGATTTATACAGGGTTGCTTTATGAAGGAACTGACCTGACTGCACCTAACAATTACAACACCAACGTTAGACTTGTTTGATATGGCACTGCAACAGTTGATGATACTGAGGTAGAAATGTGTCTGGGAATTGGAAGATTTAAACAAATCTTGAATGAATTAGGTACCTCTTCTTTACCTGAATGTCTGTTTGGCCTGGCTAGTATGTCTAGATGGGAAACACTACCTGATACTGTCAAACCGAAGCCATGCTTTTATAATTTCCGAACCCACTCAGATTATTAATCTGAAACACTATAGGATTCCTAGTGGACAGAAAGAGATACGGCTTTGATTAAAGACTTACTAATGGCTGGAGTGTCGGTGCTAACTATGCTTTGTAGAACAGTTCTATTTGGCCTGTGAGAAAGGCACAAGACTCATGGAGGTTGACAGTAGATGACTGAGGCCTAATAAAGTAGCACCACCTGCAACTTCAGCTGTTCCAGACAGCTCAGAAAAATACAGCAGGTGTAAGGAGAGTGGCGCTCAGTGATTATTCTTGAAAATACCTTTTTCTCTATCCTAATCTCAGGGGAAAAAAAACAAGCCAAAATTTGCTTTCATGTGGGAAGGATTGCAATATGTTTCTATCCCATTGCCTCGAGGTTATTTAAATGCTTTAGCCATCTGCTATTATTTACTTACAAGAGGCTTGGACTTAGTACAGCTCTCCAGGGTACATTACAGTAATGGTATTAAGTCAATGTCAAAGGAGAAGGACAGGCTAAGCTGATTTGAAAAGAGTGGTGGCCCACAGGACCCGTTTTTGTTGTTCGGTGCTGTTGGGTCAGTTCTAACTCATAGCAACGCTCTGTCCAAGAGAGGCTAATTAATACATTTTGCAAAAATCCAGAGCCCTGCTCCAATGGTGGAATTCTTGGGAATAACGTGGGCAGGAACCACTCATAACATTCCACAGGCAACCAAGAACAAATTACCGCTACAACCCAAGGCGAAGCAGGAGGTCCGGCATTTGGTTGGTCTATTTGGATTTTGTCGGACCTGGATGTCTCACCTAGGAATATTGAGGGTTCCTTTGCCTAAAATCACTGAGGAGAAAACGACGTTTAAATGGGGACCTGCGCAACAGCAGGCTTTGTCTGAGTTATGGAAAGCAGTCTCCCTCTCCTTGCCTTTAAGTCTTATGACATGACTTTTTAGGTTTCTGCCACACCTGCTTGTGAGGACTAGCTAGAGCTTATGACAAAAACTTTAGGACTCTGTCCTACCACAACCAATGGGATTCTGAACTATGAAGTTTTCAGAAAGTGAAATACTATATATACCATTGAAAGGCCTTTACTCACCTGTGGGTTTGGTTGAGACTGCCTCAGTGACAGAAGGACATGGAATCACCATGATACCCATAACATCTTGAGTGACACCAGAGAGACACTCAAATAGGGAAGGTAGTACCTAAAATGGCTCCATAATAAAACGGAGATGGTTCTTACTTGAACAAGATACTGGGGTCATGCAGACTGGCACCCACTGTGTCCATGAGCAGTCAGCCTCTTTTCCCATAGATTCCACCTGGGACCACCTGAAAAATTGCCAGAGCCAATTGCTACATAGTCAGTGCCCAAAAGGTTGTCTGGTGTATAGATGGCAATTATAGGGTACACGACGAAAATAATGTGGAAAGCTGCTCTATGAAGACCAGCAGATGGAAAGTCTCTAAGTGAAGAAGGCAAGAACAGGTCCATTGAATGAGCAGAATTGCACACTGTTTTCGTAGGAGTTGACGAAGAATTGGGCCATGATAAGAGACCATGTAGCTTTTTACTCCTGCAAAGATTTTTTTTTGGTGGCATCACTGCCCTGGTGGGAGTAGAAAGCCCAGCCTTGACCTGGAGAGCTGCTGTTGGATTTGAACTGCCAACCTTGTGGGCTGCAGTCCCGCATACAACCACTACGCCACCAGGGCTCAGCCTCCTGCAAAGATTTATACTGTAGAAAACTCATAGGGGACAGTTCTACATTGTCCTATAGGGTCATTATAACTGAGAATCAACTTGGTGGCAGTTTCTGACCGTCTTATGTTTGTCTTTAATCAGTGTAGGAAGTGTTGATGCCTTTTTTGAATTATAAAGTGATTGGAATCAGCAGGTGGGCACATTGATATGCTCCCGTGAGGTGGCCAATTTGGTTCAGAGATGAGTAGACACAAGTGTGCTGTAGCTTTGCAGAGATGAGTTGAATCTGGACACCTGCTTCCTGCATCTGCTGAAATACAAAATACTAAGAAGAACAGCTCTGTCTGCCCGCTAGAAAGACAGAGGTGCCAGGTAGCTCTGTAGAATCCCAGAGGGGAAGGTTCTGCACACAGATGGCAAATGGATTATAGCAAACCAAGGCCCGCTGTCGTACCAAGTGATGACAACTGGATCCTCACAAGAATAGACATCTTCACTGGACTGAACGTTACATATCCAGGGAGACTTGCAGATGCTAAAAACATTATCACGGGATTAGAACAGAAGCTACTGTATCAATTCAGGGTATCAAATTACATCTCCTCAGACCAAAGAACGCATTTTACAGCCCACGGGTTTAGCAGTTGACCAAGAAACATCACAGTAGATGGGCATACCATGTTGCATACCACCCTCACGGTAATAATTGGATGGATAATTGGAATGGGCAGTTCCATTTGTTATATAAAATGGGATGGAAGTTAGAGACACAAAACGGTGGCTTACACACCTTCCTAAGTGTGTGGCCATACTTAATTTTACTACCACCAATAGATAGATCCCTACATTTCTTGGGAAGGCCTGGGGAAGAGCTGCAGGGGAGGCTGCTGACCCCTCTGTCTTGTTCTCCCCCCACTCCCCACTTCACTGGAAATTGCTTTGTTATCTTTTCTTGCAGTCCTAGGAACAGGGATGCAGTTGCAAGTGTCCAAAGCAGTGGTGGTCCTTCAGCAGGAGGACTTTTATGCCAGGATTTCCAAGAGTCTGATGTAATGGATTGCACCTTCTCTTTAACCGGCAAAACGGGGGTTGATTGTAAGCAGTGTTGTAATACCTACATGTTGAGACAGCCCCTTCGTCTTGTACCTTTGTAACCTCACCAAAATATGAATGAGAATGGACTGAGGGAGAAGCCCTTGCTAGACGTGTCCTGATACCAGCAATCTGGACTAACCTAGTAGCTGATGTCCTTTCCCAAGGTGGAAAATTTGGGGTAAAAATAAATGACAAATGTAAGAAAGGAGAAATACTAGCTGAAGGCCAAGGAAGAGGTTATGCAGCATGACTATTCCTTGAGAGAGACTCAGAGCAAAGAAATAATTTCCCTTCAGTTCAGCTATGAAATTCTAGCCTCTGTGCCTATGGTTATAATTACACTTTGGTCGGAGTGCTCTGATACAGAATTAAGGTAGGTGCCTTTTTTTAGCCTTTTCCCTCATAGAAGGAGCGATTTAAGTTTTCTTTGGGAGTATGGTCTGCCGGAAGATAAAACCACACCGTCATCAAAACCGGTCCTTCATGACCTTCATTGCCTGACTGAGCATTGGTAGAAGCAAGAAGACCTACGTTGACATCCAAAGATGTTTGGAGCCCTCATGGCACAGTGGTCAGATGTTGGGCTACAAACGGAAATGTCAGTCGTTCAAAACTGTCAGCTGCTCCACACGAGAAAGGCTGGATTTTCTGCTCCTGTAAACTGAGTCTTGAGGGCTGAGCCCCGGTGACGTAGTGGTTGAATGTGGGACTGCAGCCCACTGGGCTGGCAGTTCAAATCCAGCAGCAGCTCTCTAGGAGCAAGACTGGGTCTCCTACTCCCACCAGAGGGCAGTGATGCCAAAACAAACAAACAAACAAACAAAAACAGTTAGTCTTGGAACCTGACAGGGACAGTTTCATATATGTTGTAGGGTCACTGGGACTTGGCATTGACTTAATGGTCAGTTTGTTTTTGTTTGTTTGTTTTTGGCCCTAGAACTTGCATTTTCCTTACCTTTGCTTGACCTTTGCATTTGGGACTTAACAGCACCCACAATCATCTGAGGCATTTCCTTAAAGTTTCATGAGGTGCTGCAGGGAATTGTAGAACTCCAGAACACGGGGGAATGTACTGAAAAATGGAGGAGTTGGGCTGGTCGTGGATGGGACAGTGTGCCATCTTGGAAGAGTTGGGCCTTTGGTACTTCTTTAATCTCCAACTCCTTGGGGCCAACCTGGTACTAATGCACCTAAAAGAAAGTGTTACCTGTGAAACATAGGACTACCCTGAGATATATGGAGTTATTTGCCATCAGTTGAAATTGATTGGACAGCAGCCAGCCTGGGAGTCTTTATCATGGGAAGCTGTCTTGTGGAATGTTTATGAAATGGGAAGCAGTATTCCTGCCCCCCAGCTGCCCACTAGGTGCCAGTAGAACACAACTCTCTTCCTAATTTATGACAAGCAAAAATGTGACCTCTCTCAACTGGTTAAGAACCACTATTCTATGAGTTTATAATTATGAGTTAATTTAATCTCATTGCAAAGCTATGTGGAAAATTCTATGGACATCTCCATTGCCAATAAGTATCTATAAAAAGAACAAGTGTTGGTAAACAGAAATCCAGGAAAGTTAAAAGTAATTTTCAAAATCCTGGGACTCCTAAGCATTATTTATAAATGGGGGGGGGGGAGTAAAAGAAATTAGTCTGAGTGTCTGTCATCATAAATTTGAATTTCATAAACACCGTTGAGCAAAAGAAATGAGGTGCTTATATCTTATGTGAGGACAGACTGTGCCACATGTCTGTAATCTGTCTGAAGATTGAAATTAGAGCTCTCCTTTCCTGTTCCTAGGGGTCACATTCTGGGTCTCTGGCTTGATCTCCCCCTTTCAGAAGGCTGGCACTCCTCAACTCTCAGCAGCTGCAGTTGCTCGATGGCATATGCCCTGGAGGAAGTAAATGCCAACCCGAGGCTACAGGCAGGGGTGAATGACTGGTAGCTGCTCCCACCGTGCTGACTCTGCAGAACACAAACACCTTTTTCCTCGTTTCAGTCAGCCTGGCACTGTCTTCCCGGGGCAACCGGGAGGGACACCCAGAGTCCTCCATGAGTAGATGTCTTTCTGGAGCCTAAGAGGTGCTGCCTTAATTAAACTTACCCACTCCCCAACCCCAAGTTTCTGTGGAAATCTGTAATTGTTCCTGCTCCCTTTTCAATGTGTTAGGGACTGCTGTGGATGGAACTGAAGTTCTAGCTATCATCTATCTATCTATCTATCATCCATCTATCTCCGTTTTATTGGGAGCTTGTACAGCTCTTATCACAACCTTACATCTATCCACTGTGCCAAGCACATGTGTATAGATGTTGCCTAATTCCTACATCTATAAATATGATCCCTCATGGAAATGTTTTTGTCATTTTCCAAACCAAACTCGCTGTCATCGAGTCAACAATAACCCCTAGTGGCCTACTGTGGGTTTCCAAGATTGTAGCTGTTTATGGGAGCAAACAATTTCTTGAATGCCTGCCATGTGCTGGGAAATCGTAGGCATTAGGGATATACCTGAGAATCAAGAGTATGACATTAGCGTGCCTGGAGTTTATGAAGAGTGGGGTAGACTCATATTCATGAAATCTCTCTCTCCAAGAAAGGTGATAAGAAGGTACAATTCGAGGGGCAATATATTTGAAGACTCAGAGAAAGCAATCTCACTGATCTCTAAAGGAGGCAATAGGGACACTCCAAATGAGGCATACTGCCATCGAGTCCATGCTGACTAGCAGAGAACCCTCTATGGGTTTCCAAGGCTGTAACTGTTTGGAGTAGAAGGTCTATCCCTTCTCCCCCAGGACTGCCGTTGGTATCAAACTGCTGACTGTGAAGACCGCAACTCAACCTGTAACCATTGCCCCACCGTGAGGTCATCATAGAGTTGGATGGATTCCAAAATGAATGCTTCCTAAGTTGTATTTGATAAGAAGGCACAGAATGGGATGGAGATCCAGGTACTACGACCAGCCAAGAAGTACCTGAGGCTCCCAGCCCAGGCGCCTCCTCAGAGCAGATGCCCCGCTCCTTTGCTGATTTGGACTTCCCGACTCCAAAACTGTGAGACAAGACATTTCTGTATTTTGTTTTCATCGCCATTCACTTGTGACACCTTTGTCATGGCAGCACTGGGAAAGGAAGAGAAGGGCTCAGAAGGCCTGTAGTCCGTTTTTCTTATTTTAACGTGGCCTTCGGGAAAGGCAGACCTTCGGGCAATGCTTGTTTGGTTGCCACTCAAGTGTCTGCTTTCCAGCTTTGGAAGTTTAATTGCTGTTGTCTCTTCCTCTGTTCTTCCCATGCTTCTAGGCTGGGCCTTAAAAAATTGGCACCACTGTGCGTGATACAATTGATGTTTGGATTGTTAAAAGAATGATAAGAGCTCCCAATGAAATGATTTTTAAAAATTGTACCACTTGTTAAAAATATGGAAATATCTGCCCTCTGGTTGGTAGGTAAGTGTTATCCCGAGCCACTCCGGCCAATTATTCCACCTGAAGCCTCAGCCCCTTTCTTGGGGTCTTTAGGATCCTCCCCCCTCCTAGTCCAGCACCTGGTGTGATATGGTCTGGTTTGGCAGGAGGGTAGGGTGGGCAAAGCTCCCCCAGCTCCAGGCCAGCTGTGACTCTGGGAGTCCAGTCTTCCCACCGCTGTCTGCTTTGAATGTCCTCTTTCTGTGAGAGGGTGAGGAGTCATGCACTTGTGAGGACCCTGAAGTTTGTCTCTAGTGGGCAAAGCATCACTAGGCTGTTTTGGCTACCAGTCAGATTTACAAGCCACTGGTAGAGATGACAGGGCTGGTGTTCAGACAGGAGTCTGTAGTCTAATCCTGACACGTACCCATTGATTTTTGCGGACATAGCTTCCATTTTCAAGCCTCAAACTTCTCCTAAATGAAATTGGTATGAGACACTGTACTGAAAAAAGATTGTTGAGAAAATTGGAAAAGATATTCTGCGCTGGATGGATGGAGGGAAGGTGGGGTAGAGAGAGGGAGCCAACTATAAGGATCTACACATAACCTCCTATTGGGAGAACAGACGTGGGAGGAGTGGGCGAGGGGAGACATCGGGCAGTATAAGTTATGGCAGAACAATAATAATTTGTAAAGTGTTGAGGGCTGGTGAGGGAGGGGTAGCAGGGATGCAGGGGAAAGGATGAGAAGCTGAGGTCAAGCGCTTAAGATGTAAAACGGATGTTTGGAGAATGATGATGGCAGCGGGCATGCGAAGATGTGTGGCACAATATATGTATTGTGAAAAACGATGTATGAACCCCCAATAAAATGTTTTTTTAAATAAATAAAAAAAAAGATATTATACTGTGTGGTAGACCTTACGCTCCTCGGTAGGACATGGAGGAGGATCAGGTAGCAATCTTTAGGAATAGGGTGTAACTCACCTCAAGGCCACCAGGGGGGACCATTGGCATCAGTGCTGAAGTGCTCACATCCAAAAAGCAGGTGCAGCTCCAGCAGAGCTCAAATTTGGATGAGTGGCGGCATCTCCTATGTTGCTGTTTTTCAAATCCCTTCCCCTTTTACATTTATGGCTTTTCCCACCTCCTTTCGGTAGAATACCAATCACTGAGGCTGGGATTTCATCCACCCTCTCATCTCTCCTTCTTTCTGGAGTGGTGGATCCCTATTGGCTCCCTCTTGCTCAGCTTGAAACTCCAGGCCCATTGTGGATCTTAGCCTCCATTGCCAGGCCCATGTACAGTGGCTGCGGCTCAGCTGAATTTCGGGCCTTGGCCACAGCATAGAGGCCTGCTCCCACTGTGTTGGCAGATGAATGATTTAGCAGCCCTCCTCACAGAACAAAACCCTGTCCTTTCTCCTCGGAACAGCTCTCGGCCCCTTTGACTACAGAACTGTCAGGCGGTCACTGTAATAATCCACATCAGAAACGATGGTGCCTCAGCTCTGGGATGGTGTGCGGGGAGGCGGCAGTATCCAAGGGTTGGGGGTTTCTTCCAAATTGGAGAGGGGAGATGGATAAAGTGGAAGGAGTCCAGAAAAGTCCCACTCTTCCAAGGGTGGTCAAGGACCAACAGCACCAGTGGCACGTGGGGGCTCGTGGGAAACGCACGATCACTGACTTCCAGGTGATTTACGCGTACTGTACTTTAAATTGTGACAAGCCCTGAAAAGGTTTGAAAGTTTAAAAGCAATTCCTAGGTCTCCGACTAAGGTGAGTGTGAGGGGGAACAATGACATGCTACTTACAGACTGGAGGAGGAATAGCCGTGGGACCGAGAGAAAGCCCTAAGTTCTACTGGGGCCTTCTAAATTCGGAGGAACCTGAGGACACCCAGGTGCAGTGTCTGGGAGGATTTGGGCATGTGCCTGAAGCTTGGGGGGAAGGCGGGATCTGGCAGGTGACGTGGCTCTGGGGGTTGTGAGCACACCTGTGATGGCTGAAGTCCTGTGTGCAGATAACAGCCCTCAGGGAGAGCAGATGGGTTGAGGATGGCCAAAGCTGGCAAGTGATATGTGCCAGATAGACACCTCTGAATTCAGCATGTTTTTCTCTTTAAAATCATTTTATTGGGGGCTCGTACAACTCTTATCACAATCCATATGCACAGCCATTGTATGCCAAGCACATTTGTACATTTGTTGCCATCATCATTCTCAAAACGGTTTCTTTCTACTTGAGCCCTTGGTTTTAGGCCCTCATTCCCTCCTCCCTACCCTGTTCCCTCATGAACCCTTGATAATTTATAAATTATTATTATTTTGTCATGTCTTACACTGTTTGATGTCTCCCTTCACCCATTTTACTGTTATCTGTCCCCCAGGGAGGGGGTTATTTGTAGATCTCTATAATCGGTTCCCCTTTCCTACCCCACCTTCCCTCCACCCTCCTGGTATTGCCACTCTCACCACTGGTCCTGAGGGGTTCATCTGTCCTGGATTCCCTGTGTTTCCAGTTCCTATCCGTGCCGCTGTGTACAGCCTCTGTTCTAGCCAGATTTGTAAGGTAGAATTGAGACCATGATATGTGTGTGTGTGTGTGTGTGTGTGTGTGTGTATGGAGAGAGAGAGAGCTTTTCTTTTTCTTGGCACAGGCACATCTATCTTTTTATTCAACTTTATCACTGCCATGAATATTAAAAAAGAACTGGAGCAGAGGTCGACAAACTCTTGAGTCCGAAGAGCCAATTCCATCCCTCCTAACAACTTTAAAATCACTCAAGAATCTTAAATATGTTTTCTTCCAAACAAATGAAATCACTGCGATCTGAAATAATAACCTTCAAATGTTTTGAAGGTTACTTCGGAAAGAGCCACATATGGCTCATGAGCTGCAGTTTGCCAAACACTGAACTAGAGGAAAGTTGGATGTTTCATCAGTGCTACACTGGCTCATATCCTCCCCAAGACCCTTCTTTAAGGGGACGTCCAGTTTCCTACAGATGGACTTTGGGCCCCTACTCCGCACTCCCCCTCATTCACACTGTTAAGATTTTTTGTTCTTTGATGCCTGATCCTGATCCCTTCAACACCTCGTGATCACACAGGCTGGTGTGCTTCTTCCATGTAGGTTTTGTTGTTTCTCAGCTAGATGGCCGTTTGTTCATCTTCAAGCCTTTAAGACCCCAGACACTATATCGTTTGACTTTTGATAGTCGGGCACCATCAGCTTTCTTCACCACATTTTCTTATGCATCCACTTTGTCTTCAGTGAAGACATGGTGAGCATCCATGGAATGCCAGTTTAATAGAATACAGTGTTCTTGCATTGAGGGAGTATGTGAGTCCATCTGCTACCTTAATACTACACACATGAATATATGTACATAGAACTATTTCTCCATCATCATATAAAATATATTTATCTATGTAG
Source organism: Nesogale talazaci (assembly GCA_004026705.1). Lineage (NCBI taxonomy): Eukaryota > Metazoa > Chordata > Mammalia > Afrosoricida > Tenrecidae > Nesogale > Nesogale talazaci. Next base: position 21,811 of record PVJH01023157.1, on the reverse strand, counting down.
ATGCACGTATTTAGAACTCTATAAATTCCCTTTGCCTCCTAGTGCTTTCCTCTATTTCCTCTTACTTTTCTCCTGTCCCCTCATCATGCTCAGCCTTTATTTGTGTTTCAGTCATTCCTTTCACTTACATCACCCTTTATCAAGCCTTACCAGGCCTCCTACACCCTCCTCACCACTGATTTTGGATCACTTCTTCTTCCCTTGTCCCTGGGTTGGTTAATACCCACTTCCTTCCCCCCCTCCCATGTACCTTCCACAACCGTAGGTCCACTGTTTTCGCCTCCAGCTGGTTTACTCTGCCTACTTATCTAGATAGATCTGCAGAGATGATAATACGCACAAAAACAAGGCAGAGCAAAACAAAGCAACAAAAGAAAACAAAGCAACAACAACAACAACAAAAAGCCAATGGCACGTAAAAAGAAAAGCCTGTTAATAGTTCAAGGTCTGTTTGTTGATCTTCAGGAGTGTTTGCCAGGCTAGTCTCATGGGATGCCACACCCTGGCCCCAAAGTCTACTGTTGGTATTCCCTGGGGACTTCCTTATTCTGCTCCCCTGGCTGTTGTGTTGCATGCCCTTAGTGTTTTGTCTAGGTTTGGTGGGGTCATATCGGGTGCAACTGAATTCAGCTCTTAATGTGCTGAGGCAAGAGTTGAAACTTACTTTTGCTTCAGACCATGGTCCTTGATGCCTTAAGTCTCAGGTTTGTGTCTTCTGCTATGGGCCCTTCTCAGAGATGCCAGAGTCTGTGTCCAACTCATCTTCAGACTTCACAACCTTCTCCTTCACTGGTCTTCAATGAACTCATGGCTGTTCCCCTCCACGCATCTGCCCCACGTCTGCTGCTGCCCTAGTCTCTTCTTCGTGACTGTCCTTACTCTGCACCTGATGGCTTTTATCAGAATCTGGGTATCAACTGGGCATCACTCTTTCTCCCTTTGCATCTTCAAGTCTTGTACATTCTGCTCCCCACGTCCATCCACTTCTCTTCATCCCCACTGCTACCACATGGTCCCAAAACATCTTGAACTTGGATGACCGCCCTGGCTTCCAAGTAATGACCTGAATTTAGTCTTGATTTCGCCAACCCACACAACCACCAGCAGCCCAGGGATCTTTCTAAAATACCAATTTGTTTCTACATGCCCCAGCGTAGGCTTCGACTTGGCTTCCCATCACTCTTAGAACAAAGCTCACACCTCTCACCAGGTGCTCAGTGTTTGAGGTGTGGGGCACAGCTACCTCTCCAGTCCTTCCTAGGCTCTTACCCCATGCTCACTCAGCAACAGCTCTTCTGAGTTGTGTGTACCTCCCTAGCACCACTGTTTCCCTTATAGAACTGTCTTCACCACTGATTTGTCAGTTTGTCATACTGTGGTGACTTGCATGCTGCTGCGATGTTGTAAACTATGTCCTGGTATTTCAAACGCCAGCAGTGTCACCCAAGGTGAACAAGTTTCAGAGGTGCTTCCAGACTAACACTGAAGGGTAGGACTGCCCATGAATCAGGGATTGACCTGTGGAAATCTCATCACTCGGGGACAAACATTGTCAGATAGCCTGCTGGAAGATGAGCTCTTCATGTTGGACCAAACCCACATCAAACTCACTGCCATAGAGTTGATACTGGCTCATAGAGACCCTGTGTGACAGGGGACAACTGTCTCTGTGAGTTTCTGAGGTCGTTATTGTGGAGGGGAGTAGAAAACCCCACCTTCTTTCATGGAGTGACTGGTGGTTTCTAACTTCTGTCCTTGGGGATAGCAATGCAACGCATAACCCATATGCCACTAGGGCGCTCCGCACATCAGAAGCCACTTAAAGTATGAGCTGCCTTTTCAAAGGAGAGTTGAATTTAATGACATGGATGAGGTAAAACTTCGGGAATCTTCATTTACTGATGGGGCACAACTCAAAGTGAGAAGAAATAGCTGCAATTATCTAATAAGAAGCAGTGCTGTGCATGAAGGACAAATCTGGAGAAACCGAAAGTCATGAAAAATCAAATGGAACACATGAAGATCGATTTCCTAGAGGGCTCATTTTCTTTCCTTCTTTTTAAAGCTCAATTCTTTTTCTTCTTTTCTCTCAGACTTTTCTTCAGGGGAAATGGACTGGTATTGGCCATTTTGAACCACACAATCACATGACTGATGTTATCAGGAATGATAACGTCAAGAGGTATGGCATTATATCTATAGTCATAAAGAATATATCAAGATCTATATACATACCAGGATATTCAGTTAATAAATTATTATTTAAAAGTATGCACCAACCACTAAAACTATTGATGACCATATTGAAGAATTCTGATCAAATATGCGATTAAGATGCATTAATGGTTATTGGCAATTAGGATTCAAAACTTGGAAACAAGGAGGAAGGAATAGTATTGGAAAATGGCCTTGGTGATAGAAAGGAAGCTGATGATCACATGATAGAATTTTACCAGATCAACAACTTCTTCACTGCAAATACCCCCTTTTTTCCCAACAACATTAATGACAACTATTCACACAGACTTCTCCAAATGGAATACACAAAAATCAATTTGACTACATCTGTGAAAAAAAGGTTATTTGGGAATAGACCATCAATTGTTCATATATAAGTTCTAGTTGAAGTTGAAGAATATTAAAGCAAGTCCACTCGAGTTAACATAGGACCACAAGTATATCTCACTTGAATTTTGAAAATAGATTTGATGTCGTTTGAACACTAATGACATAAAACCTGATGACACCAAAGACACCTTCCATGAAGAAAACAAAAATTCATTCAAAAGACAGGAAAGAACAAGGTGGGTGTTAAAAGAGATTTAGAAACTTGCTCTTAAGTGTAAAATAACTGAAAAAAAAAGGAAGGATTAATGAAGTCAAAGAACTGGGTAGAAAGCATCAAAGGACAACTCTATAAGAAAAAGTAAAATATTGTAATGAAATGTGCAAAAATCTAGGTTTCTTTTTTGTTTTTTTGGGCATCACTGCCCTCTGGTGGTCATGGGAGCTATCCAGCGCTGCTCCTGAGAGCCACCGCTGGATTTGAACCGCCAAGCCCCGGGGGGGGGGGGGGGGGGGGGGGGGGGCAGTCCCGCATTCAACCACTGACACCACTGGGGCTCAGCCCCAATCTAGGTTTCTAAAACCAAATAGAAAGAACATGCTCAACATATATCAAGCTGAAAAAACTGAAGAAAAGAAATCCAAGCCTCAAGTTGCAGTATTGAAAGAGCACGCGGTCGTAACATTGAGAGGCGCAGAAAGCATCCATGAAAAGATGTTAGAAGTACACAAATCAGTGCACCAAAAGGAACTGGTGGACATTCAACCATTTCAGGAGGTAGCATATGATCAAGGACCCATGATAGTGAAGACATAAGTCCAAGCTGAACCGAAGGCTTCAGAGCTCAATGTCATACCTACTGAAATGTTTCAACCCACTGATGAAGCACTTACTCATCTTTGCCAGGAAATTTGGAAACAGGTACTTGACTGAAAGAGATCCACATCTATGGAAATTTCCTGAGTATCATTAAATAATGGTTATAGGAATATATCAAGGAACTGCCAGAAATTCAAGCCATATTCAGAAGAGGACATGGTATGAAAGATACCACTCATATGTCAGGTGAATCTGGACTGAAAGTAGCAGAATGTTTGTGTTTTATGGACTTTGCCAAAGCAGTCAATTGTGTGGCTGAGAACAAAGTGTTGATAGCAGTGAGAAGAATAGGAATTGCAGAACGCTTCGTGGTGTTCAAGTGGAATATGTACATGGACCACGAAGCAGTTGTTGAAACAGAACCAAGATATACTGCTAGGTTCAAAATCAGGAAAGTGGAAACATGTTGGTGTGGCGGTCATGTGCTTATGTTAACTTCATGATTGAGAGGGAGGGGTGGAGTCCAGCCTGTTAATCTGGAGATAGCCATTGAGTAGCCAATGAGGCCTCTATGTGGGCATGACTTTCTCCTGAGACTTCTGGGAAATCTCGCGATATTTCCCATGTGAAGATGAGGAGCTATCTTCTCCAGTTGTTGGGAGTTAGTCTCAGAGATGATGAATCACGAACAAGACAAGATAGCAGCATCCGAGAAGCTGAAGGAGCCGGAGCAGAAGCCACACAGCTTTGCCATGATGGAGTCAGACCTCTGAAGCTGGGGCGGCCACATGGAGACCTCTGCCATTGATGAGTTGCTTCTGCTGTTGATGGACCCTGAGCCCTGGGAGCGAGGAGTCATGGGGAGACCCCTGTCAGTGCTGGGATTCTGCACCCACTGACCTGTGACTTCGTGAGTCTGAAGGAGACATTATAGACTGATATCGGGCATATGGGCTAATATTGGACTTATAACTTTGAACTGGACTGGGTTGGGATGCTTTCTCAGTATTCCATTCCTTTTGTATATAAACCATTCCCTTATATCCATATGCATGTCTATAAATTTGTTCCTCTAGTCTACCCGAACTAACACAGTTGGTTAGCAATAAACTGGAGATGCTGCCCTCCTGTTGGCCCCTCTGGCTCGCATCCTGCTTGCCCTGGATCTCTTAGGCTCCCGGCTTCCTGCCCACACTGTGGACCTGGACACTGAGATGATGGCCACCCGGGAGTTATGAATGCTGAAAGAACAATGGCCACCTGGGGCATTGTGTAATAAAGAATCTAATCTCACTTGAGACTGTTAGGAAGGAAAGATGTCTTATGGAGGACTGACAAACAATTGCATTTTCAAGCACCTCATAAACATATGAAATCTAATTTGGAAGAAGTACAACCAGGATGTTCTTTAGAAGCAAGAATGGTAAGATTTTGTCTCACATGCTTTGGAGATAATATTTGGAGAAGAACATCATGCGTGGTGAATAGTCATAGGAAGAAGAGGAAGTCTCTCACAAGTTTGATTGACACAGGGACTACAAGAATGGCTTGAGCAAAGCCATGATTGTGAGGATGCTGACGGTCAGGCGCTGGCTTGTTCTGGCTTGTTGGACATTGGATCACAGGAGTTAGAACAAATTCAATGGCATCTAACATCAACAAGAAGAGATACCCCTTTGCCCTGAGAAGTGCATCTCTAAGTCTTTGTGATGTCATACTTAGGGGTCTTGGGTTCTACTTGATAGTTTAATACTGTGATTTTGAGTCCCGGCTGGTCTCTCAGATAGTCCAACAATGTGATTTGGGGTAGAGGCTAACCACACTCCATAGTCTAACAACACGCTTAAGAATGGGACACTGAGTCATGTGGTCTCAGAGAGTCTGGAACTAGAGATCAATCCTGCGGGCTGATAATCATGTCTACCTGTTGGAATCTCAATAAAAACTCTACACACCAAGGCTTGGTGAGCTTCCCCGGCTTCCAGTGTGCTCTGTTCATATTGTGATAGTTTATTGCCAGGAATATAAGACCGCTAACTACTTCACTTGAAGAGGAGCACAGGGAGTCTTAGGATTGAAATGGTCCTGGACTCTTCCCTTGACTGATTCTAATATGTATCTTTAATAAATGCTTATGATGATTCTAAAAAATCAGGAAAGCGTGCATCAGGGTTGTATCAATCTGTAGGCTTGAATTGAATTGAATTGAATCTTATTCAATCTGTAGGCTGAGCAAATCAGCTGAAAAGTGGGACTCTGTGCAGGAAAGCACGGCATTAAGATTAGAGAAAGTCTCATTAACAACTTTTGTCCATATGCAAATGACACAACTCGGCTTCCTGAAAGGGAAGAGGACTTGAAGCCCTTGCTGATGAAGACCCAGGACTGCAACCTTCAGCACAGGTTCCGAGTCAATCTAATGAAGACCTAAATATTGACAAGGGTACCAACAGGCAGCATCATGATAGATGGAGAAAAGATATTGAAGTTGTTAGGGATTTCATCTTGCTTGCATGCACAGTCCATGTTCGTGGAAGCAGCAGTCGCAAGATCAAATATGTATCATATTGAGCAAATTTTCTGCACAACAAAATCTTGATGGACAAGGATCTATCTCACTTTGAAGATTAAAGGCCACCAGTCCCAAGACATGGTATTTTAACCCTTTTCTATGCATGTGAAAATTGGACACTGAACAAGGAATACTGGAGAAGGATAGATGCATTTTAATTAAGGTACTGGCAAAAAATATTGAGAATATCACAGACTTCAAGCAGAATAAACAAATCTAAGTAGGAGGAAGTACAGCCAGTTCCTTCCTTAGACATGAGGCTGGCAAGACTTTGTCTCATGCACTTTTGACATGTTATCGGGAGGGACCAGTTGCTGGAAAAGAACATCATGCAAAGAAGATCAGTGAAAAGGACAAAGAGCCTTAAACAGAAAAATTAATACAGTGGCCGCAACAATGTACACCAACGTAATGAGTGTGGGCAGGACCAAGCAGTGTCTCATTCTGTTTCACGGAGGGTCACTATGAATCAGATTGGACTGGCTTTTTCATTTTCTAATTCTGAGTGCACAGATTTTTTTTTTCTCACTCCAACCAGGAGCTTCTAATTGACCTCTTTCAAAGAAATTGGTCATGGTAGCTAAGACCTAGTTCTTCTCGTCTCGGAGTTGTGAAGACTGATGTTTTAAGTCCATTGGTTAATTGTCCCCATGTGTCTTCAATTTACTTTAGTTTTCTTTCCTCCAGACAGGCTGCTTACAACCTTTTACAGCACTAGTCACTACTCATCAAATTAGGATGAAGAGTATTGTCTTTGTGAGAGGAGTTGATACCAAGAGCTCAAGTTGAACGAAATTGTTTTGAAAATGTTGAGGGCAACAGATGTACAAGTGTGCTTACTACTGTTCAATGATGGATCGCTTCAAGATTTGTAAGAGCCCCCCAATAAAATAATTTTTTTTAAAAAAAGAGTATTGTCTTTGTGGACTCTATTATGCCAATTGACCTTGGCATCTCTTGAGATGATAGTCTTGGAACCCCCAAGTATAGAGACTCATTCCCTCGAGGTATTTGGTTATGATTTTTTCAGAACTTTGTAAAGGGCTCTGCAAGCACTCTACTGAACAGTGCTCTGTTGTGACCCGTAGGGTTTTCATGAACAGATTTCATAAATAGACCACAAGGCCTTTCTTCCAGGTCTGGTCTGATCTGGAAGCGCCACTCAAGCTTTTCACCGTGGGTGAACCTGCAGGTGTATGAAATATTAGTGACATAGCTTCAAGCATCACCAGTCAGCACAGGACAACAAGCTGGAAGACCGATAACTGGTTTTCTTCATGGTTGTGCTCATTGATTTGGTCATTGCCTGTCACCCCCCAATCAAGTCAGTTGTGCACAGGGAGAACAGTCAATGAACTTTTTACCCCAAGCCCACAGCACTTCCTTGTTTCGTGCTAGGTGTTGAGTGACTGAATGACATGCTCCAGGATCCAGGGACATTCCAGGTCTCTGTGACTACAGTGATGGGGAAAAGGCCTTCCTGAGATAAAGCTTGAATAAGGGGCAGGATTTGTATAAGTATAGACTATTTTGGGCAGGGGCAACATGGAGATGTGACTGACATGTGCTTATGGGACAGGAAAGAAGCAGCCTGCCTAAAGTAGGAGCTCATGGGATGGCTGGAGGGGGGTTGAGATAGGAACTCAGAGGGACTCAAACATCAGCAGAATGAGGTGGGACTTTATTCCTCAGGACAGAGGGATCACCAGAGGCCACCTTGCTCCCAGTCCAGAGACTATTTCAGCTTTTATTCCATGGTGTCTCTGGCCCAAATGCTGCTGGTCTTCCCAGGCTGCCCCTGACTGTCAGACCTCCTATTCTCTGAGTCAGTCATTATAACTGCTCCTTTGATGTTTTGGTAGTCTTGGTAGACTAGAGAAACAAATCCATAGACAGTCATATGTGTATAAGAAAGAGCTTTATATAAAAGAACAATTGTATATTAAGAAAATAGCCCAGCCCAGTCCAGATTAAGTCCACAAGTCAGATGTTAGCTCTTTTATCCAATCATAGTCCATAAATTCCTCTTTAGACTCACACAGCCTTGCAATGATGCTGAATGCAGGAGAATCATAGACCAGTGGGTGGAAAATCTTATAGATCCAGTGAGGGTGGCAGCATCTCAGCGCTGGCAGTGGTCTTCACGTGGCTCCTCCAGCTCCAGGTTTCTGGCTGCAGAAGTGTGTGTCCATGTTGCTTGTCAACAGGAATGCAAACAGAGAAAGTATCTGTCCCACCTCAAGGAAGGAAGAATGGAATTTTCGGAATCCTCAGGAGAAGGCCATACCCACACAGAGGCATTCTTGGCTATAACCTGATTGACAGGTTAGACTCCACCCCTTCTCTCAAGTGGACAGATCATGGAACTGCCACACTGGTGTGTGGCCTTTTCCAGCTCTCTAGTTCCTCCTGCGCCCAGTCCAGACTCAGGGTCATCGCTTAGCTCACCCCCTCCAGCCTGGCCCTCAGGCTGGCTTCATCCATTTCCTGAGCCCCAGTCAGTCCATGGGGTAAGGTGGTTTCCTTTCTGACAATGAGGATGGCATGCTTTCCCCACCTTCCCCTTTTCAGATCCTCTGGGGCAGTGAGGCAGAGACTTGCTGGACTGACCCTAGGTCCAGTTCTGAACTGTAACCAGAAACATGCCTTTCTCCTTGCACATCTGCTAGAATGGGGGCAGCTTCCTTCATCTCTTTCTCTTTCTTCCCCCATACTTCTCTTGATTCCATTCGTATCTTGACTTCAGGCCAGAGCCTAGCCTGATACCTGGCTCCCAAGGTACCTCTCCTCCTTCCCTACCTCCCCACCAATCCCACCTTAGTTTCTCTCATATCAGAAGCCTATGGGACCTCCCCAAGGTTTCCCAGCTGTGACTTGGGCAGGAGAGACAAGACAGAAGGCACAACCCACTCCACCCTGGCTCTCTGGCTTCTGGAAAACCTTGGGGAATTCCAAGATCATTGCTGGCCTCAGACTGAACCACACCCTGCCTCCCCAACACCACTACAAGTCTCACTCACTCACACCCTCTGTTGCTACCCATTCTCTTGGCGCCAGGTCAAGCTCTTCACTTCTGGCAAACCTCTCTGGTGACCTGACCTCCCAGGACTTTCTTCTTCTTGAGAATCCCAGTTGTAGTCATCTGTGGTACCCCAGAAGCACAGAGAAACTCAAAATGGGTGCCATGGGCTGCCTGCAGGGCCTCATTCATTGATTTGGTGTTCTGGGGGTGGGGGTGAAAGGCCTTCCTTATGTGCGTGGACCAATTCTCAGACCTTTGGGCCTGCTGTTGCCCAACAGCTGTTGCAAGGGAACTCCCTCACCCTCTGCTACAGACTGGAAGACTAGCTGTGCTCCAAATGCCTGCCAGGGACATCCCCGCCCTGGAGATGTGATCTGGTATATGTGGGAACAGCCAACTTGATAGGAATTCTTGACCTGGGAGTGTACAACACCTGAAACACAGTATGTGGGAGCCTGCGCAGGATGGTGGTCAGTCATGGAAACTGAGGCAAACACAATCCAATCTCACACTGCCTGGTGGGAGACAAAGAGACAGAACGAGCTCTGCAGAATGAACTGCTTGTCCAGGCCAGCCCTCAACCACAGCATTTTTGGCAGACAGCTGTGTACCGAACCACATGCAGGTTTCTGGGTACTATTCCACAGGAGGAAGGTGAAGTTTTCTACTCCCATGAAGATGTATAGTCTTAGGAATTTACAGGGCCAATTCTAGTCCTTCCTATGGGGATGCTATGAGTCAGAATCGACTGGGTGCATTAGAGTTTTTGTTTGTTTGTTTGTTTGTTTGTTAGCTACCCTAGATATTTGGCGATGCAAGAACCCTGCAGAGGGAGACCTTTCTGCTGTCTGGACTGGGTCTCTTGGACCCATGGACTAAACCACTTCTGAGTTCACTCTCACTGTGCCCCAGTTCTGGAGCCCTGGTGGCATAGTGGTTACATGTTAGGTTGGTAGCCACAAGGTCAGCAGTTCAAACCCACCAGGAGCTCTGAAGGAGAAAGACAAGACTCTCTATGCCCTGTAAGTCATGGTAGTCCCAGAACCCCACAAAGGCAGCTCTCCCCTGTCCTGTAGGAGCTGGAATAGAATCGATGGGAGGGAATTTGGTTTTCTGGGTTTGCTCCTGTTCTCCCAGCCAGGGTGCCTTCTGTTGGAGGCCTTTTGCTGAAAGTGAACCGAAGCTTTAAACATTTCAAACTGGTGTAGGCATTGCAAACCCTCCCCCCCCCCAAAAAAAAAAACAAACAAACTAAGATGAACCAAAATTTTCAAAGTGTGGGCACCTGGGGTGATAATCACAATGGTGGTGGTGGTGAAATTACAGGCTAAAATTCTGGAATGAGAGACTCAGAAGAGGCACAGCCTTCTTCAGGATCCTGATGCAGGAGACTGGATTGTTGCCTGCACGGTGGAGCTTGACCCACACTCAGAGCAACGTGATTGGCAGCCATCTTTCAGCAGGGTGCCCCTGCTTTCCACTGTGCTGTCCCCGAGAGAGTTGGTTGCTATGCAACAGTCATACTGCTCTCATTCTAAGAAGAAGATTAAGTTTCTAGTAAGGTGTCAACCTGTAATCTTCCCGGTTTTAAAGATTGTTTCAGACATCCAGACTTCCTAAATTCTGGTCCATCCCAGGTTTCGCTTCATCGGCCATGATTGAGCCAGCAGGACTGGTCCAAAGCCTCGATCACCCGGCTGCTTTCAGCCAAATCAAGCCTGAAATGCCGCTCCAATGCCAGGGCGGCCGTGGGAAACCACCAGCTGCTCTGCAGAAGAAAGGCAGGGCTTTCTGCTCCCGGCAAGAGTTACAGCCTCAGAAATGCACAGGGCTGGTTCCACCTGTCCTGGAGGGTCCCTGGTGAACTGATTGCCACTCGGGGGGGGGGGGGGCGGCGGCTAGAGTACACTGGGTTCCGTGGCATCGCATTTACATACAGCGGAGGGTTTAGAAGCAAGTCTGGTGGAAACTCAGGGTGACCTCAAACCAACTTTTCAGTTTGTAGGCCGGAGTGGGAACCATTCACACTACTCAAGCCCACTGAGGGGATTACCACCCCATTTTGCATAGTAGGAAACTAAAGGTAGAGATATCGATTCGCTGCCCTTGCGCCTGCCTCCTCCCTCTGGGGAAGGTGAAGACGTCTCATGGCAGGACTCAGCTGGCTCCGTCTGGTCCCGGCAGAGAGCTCTAAGACTAGGGTTGGCACAGGTACTGACATGGGGTGGGGGTGGGGAACGAGCCCAATGAACATACAGCCTCATGGCACACGCAGTGGCTAGGCTCAGCAGTCAAAGCCCCGGCCTGTTGGCTGCAGGTTGTGAGGTGTGCTGAGGCACGCTAGCAGGAAAGCAGGGCCTGCGTGGCTTCTTTGGGTGAAGCCTCTGTCCTTCTGCCTACCTGGCATCCCATCTTTCTGATTGGGGTTATCCCCCTAGATAGCTCCTCCTGCCCATGTTCAGTCAAGGGGCACCCAGTGAGATCAAATCTCCAACCAACCCCATTCCAGGCATGGGGCCCAAGCGTTGATTCAGAAACTCCCCTTCCTGCCAAGTTTCTTGCTTCAGAGGTGAGTGGGAATCCTGTCCAGGATTTAAGGGCACCCTTCGGTGCTTCTCGGCCCCTGGAAGAGATCCCTTCAACTATCTTTATTTGTTTCTTCTGGCTTTGGGGGGAGGGATCATTTCCTGTGGATATGTTAAGCTCAAAAAAATAGATGTCTGAAGCTGAACCCTGGTGGCGCACTGGTTATGTGCGGGACTGCGGCCCACAGGGTTCAAATCCAGCAGCAGCTCTCCAGGGGAAAGGCTGGACTTCCTACTCCCACCAGGGCAGTGATGTGGAAAAAAAAGATAAATATGTCTGTGTAGGAGCCTACCTGAGGAGGATTTGTGCTGGGGAGATGCATGATTTTAAGGCAAAGACTAGCCCTGAATCTAATTTAGGAATAAGTAGAGGAGACTCTGAGGAGACTGAGGGGCCTGGGGCGATCTGGGGCACCAGAGAGATGTGGATCTGAGCTGGGGCCGGGGCCGGGGCTCCCTCAGAGGCAGCAGAGGCTTATGGCACTCCACCCTGCCTCAGGTCTCCAGATGGCCTGGGCTTCTCAGATAAGATTACGCCTTGAATGGGGTTCCTTGCCCATCTAGGTCTGGAACCAAGAAAACTGGGTGACATACCACTGGAAACTAACTGTATTGAGATAAAAAAAACCTGGTCTGGATCATGTCTGGGGGGGCACTCAGAAAAAGAATACAATATATCCCTAGGAGGAGACATGTAGGGTTTTGAGTCTGACCCCAAAATAACTCCTCCCCAGGTCCCTGCTGGACTCTGCACCAAGGAGGAAGGCCTCCAGGATAGCAGAGCTCAGCTTCTCGGCCCCTGGAAGAGATCCCTTCAACTATCTTTATTTGTTTCTTCTGGCTGCTGTAACAAGGGACCTGTGGGAAGTCTGAAATCAGTTTCGCTGGGCTAAAGTCAGAGTGTCAGCAGAGGATCCCGTTCGTGCTGATTTCAGCTTCTTGTGGCCACCAGCAATCCTTGGCTTAGGACTGCGTCGCTTCTATCTCTGCCGCCTCTTCTGTGTAGCCCATATAAAGACACGGTCCCATTCATCTGTTAATGGGAAGGTTTGGGTTCGCTTAGAGGCACCTTGGGTGATCTACTTCTGAAAAACAAGCCAGCAAGCACTACAGAAGGCGGCTCTACTCTGACACCCCTGGGATTTACATGAACCAAGTTGGCTTGATGGCCACTGGTAGCAGAGGAGTCACTGCATTTGGGGCTCACCTCAGTAACCGAGGATGAGCCTCCTAATACCAGGTCAGATAAAGTCAGACACAAAAGAACCATTATGATAAAACCATACTGATAGGAACTATCAAGAATAGGCAAAGGCATAGAGACCAAAGTTTATTATTCATTGTGACCAGAATCAGGAAGGACGAGTAGGGGAAAACCATTGCTTAAAAGATATTTTATTAAGAGTGGTAATAAATTTGAGAAAATGGATCGTGGCAATTGTTGTACAACATGGTGGATGTAATTAATGCCATTAAATTGCATAAGTGGATTTAAAAGGCTCAGGGAAATGAAGAGATAGGAGGATGAAGAGATAGTGGAGTTTCCCCACAATTTCTTTTTGAATTCCCCTCATAGACGTAACATTTTCTGAAATTGGGGTGAGAAATTCCCCAAACAAAACAAAACTCCTTCTTAAACCAAAAGAAAGGTCACGACAAGGTGATTGCTTGCCCATAAAAAAGGGGAAACAGACTTAAAGACACATGCAACCTACAATTTCCTTTTTCTATATGATTCCAAGAATTAGGGCCTGAATAATTTGGGGGGGGGGTGGGAGCCTGATTTGGTCTAACATATTCATTCTCTTCTGAGAGACCTCTGGACCCTGACCTGGAGTGTCCCACACTCCAGCTCACCAATGAGAATCCGTGAATTTGGTTTTGGGGGAGATGGCAACTCCTGAAACTTGCCCACTCTTCCGTGGTGGAGATCCGGGGCCTCATGTCTGTGTGATGAACAACATAGGCTGGCGTCAGTGGTTCGAGGGGCTAGAAGCTGAAGAACAAAGTAAGGTTGCTGTCACGGGCTTCCTAGCTCATAAAGCAAGACAGCTGAGGACCTTTAAGCAGGAGGCTTGTTGGCATGGAGGGTGCCCCCAGACACTTGCCAGCAGAGCTGAAAAATTGTATAACTTGTCCAGGCAAGTAGAATCACCGTGCCTATATCTCAGAGTCATTGTTCAGGTGTGAAAATCCATTCATTCTCCTCAGCTCCCGACTTGAGAGATGCTTAAGAGCCACAGTCTTGAGGGTCCCACCAGTCTCTATCTGACCAGTAGATCGTTTTTTTGTTTTATTATTTTTATTTTTTTTCTCATCACTGCCCTCGTGGGAGTAGGAAGTCCAACCTTGCTCCTGGAGAGCCGCTGCTGGATTTGGGCTGCAGTTCCGCACACAACCACTGTGCCATCAGGGCTCAGCTTTTTGTTTTATTCACCCCAACCCTCTCATCCCCTGTCCAGGCCCTTCTAGTGCGATCATGATCAGAGCAGTCAGTAGTTGTTGCTGGGCATCTAATTCATTTGGTCACAAGGTGGTGGAAATTGTGATCTGCCAGACTTTGGACACAATAATTGTTTCTCTGAGTCTTGAATTTTTAAAAATCTCATTTTTCTCTGGATAAAGAAAAACCAATAGTTGAATGTTAGAAGGCCACTCCAGAGCTATGAAGGAGGATAACACTGAAGCTACAGTCTAGAAAGAGACACACATCTGATCAGAGCACACAGGAGCAAACGAAGAGGGAAGGAGAGAGAGTGAAGCACATCCTGGTCCAGCAAGCCAAGGATGATGCTTCTGCTCAGAGCAGCCAGTGCACAGAGCTATCATAGGGCCAGCGCACCATGAGACACATCGGCCCTCACTGACCCATAGCGCTTCAAGGGATAACACCGGAGGCACAGTGCAGGAATTGTGCCTGATCTGACCCCATCACTTTGGGGCAAAATGTTAAGGGCATGCAACAGAGCAGCAAGGGGAGCAAAGCAATGAAATCCTTAGGGAATACCAAAAATAGACTTTGGGGACTCAGGATATGGCACCCCATCAGATTCGACCAGAAAACACTCCTAAAGGTCAACAAACAGACCTTGAACTATATACAGACTTTTCTTTCTTTCTTTCTTTCTTTCTTGTTGGTTTCGAGAAGCTGATACCAAGGTCTCAAGTATAAAGAAAATGTTTGAAAATGATGATGGCAACAAATGTACACATGTGCTTGACACACAATGGATCGTGACAAGAATTGTACAAGTCCCCAACAAAACCATCATGGTCCCAACTCTACCTTGCAAATCCAGATGGACTGGAGAAGTCACACTGGCATAGAGGGGAGCTGGAGATATGGGGAAACCAGGATGGATGGGCCCCTTCGGGCCAATGGTTAGAGTGGAGATACTGGAAGGGTGGAGGGAAGGGGGGGTAGAGAGACGGAACCAACAACAAGGATATATACACAAGCTCTTATTTGAAGGATGGGCATCAAAGGAGTGGGTTGGGGGAGAGGTCGGGCAGTGTATGATATGACAAAACAATAACAATGTATAAACTGTTGAGGGTTGGAGAGGAGGAGAGACCAGGGGAAGAGGGGAAGGAATGGATAAGCTGATACTAGGGGCTAAAGGGAAAAAGGTGGACAATTGGAGAACAATAATAGAAGTGGACATGTGAGGGTGCTTGATGAGTATGCTTATTTATATATTGTGAAAAACGATGTATGAGCCCCTAATAAAATGATTGAAAAAAAAAGTAGTGGAATTTTCTTATGAACCTTTTGACATCTTCTCACATTACAAAAGAATTAAGGTTTGAGATTTTATTTTTAAATCATTTTATTGGGGACTCTTACCACTCTTATAACAGTCTATACATCAGTTGTATCAAGCATATTTGTGCATATGTTGCCATCATCATTATCTAAACAGTTACTTTCTTTCTGAGCCCTTGATATCAGTTCCTCTTTTTTCCCTTCTTCCCCCCTCCCACCTTTGTGACCCTTTGATAAATTATAAGTTATTATTATTACTTTCATATCTTATATCAGCTGCTGTCTCCTTTGACCATGTTTCTGTTGTTAGTCTCCCTCAGGGTGGAGGGAATACGCATCGATAATTGAAATCAGTTCCCCTTTCCTGGCCCCCCTCCCCATCTTCTCCCTATCCTTGTGATATTACTACTACCATTTCTGTTTCTGAAGGGTTTATCTGACCTGAATTCCATGGGTTATGAACCATGTACATGCTCTGTTCTAGCCATAACTGAAAGTCAAGGCTGGGGTCATGATGGTGGAAACCTCAAAGAATCAGAGGAATAGTATGCCTTTTATCAGTGTTGCAATGAAACTGGTTGACTCATCCTTTTCTTGTGACCCTTCTGTGGGGGATATCCTGTTGCTGAAAGATGAGTTTTGGGTCTCTGCTCCAGCCAACCTTGTTCTCAATAATATGCTTCCTATTTGTTTGTGGTCTTCTGGTGTCTGTTTCCTGAGTCCATTGACACTTCATGACCACACAGGCTGGTGTGCTTCTTCTGTGTGTTCTTGTTGCTTCTCTGCTGGATGGCCATTTGTTTACACTTTTAAAACCCTAGAGGCTATCTGTATCTTTTGATAGCCAGGCACTATCAGCTTTCTTCACCATATTTGCTTATACATCCATTTTGTGATCAGCGATTCTGTCAGGAAGCTGAGCATCACAGAATGCTAGGTTAATAGAACTAGGTGTTCTTGTATGGAGGGAGGGCTTGAGCAGAGGCCCAAAGTCAATCTACTTTCTCAAGGTATTGCCATACAAATGTATGTACATAGGACAATACCTCTATTTTAATGAATTAATATATTTACATAAGTGCACACCTATGTTTATACTTCTATCCATAGCTTTACTTCCCAGATCTTTCCACTGCTTCCCTTTACCTTTCTCCTGCCCCACCATCATGTCTTCCACCCTTCTTCTGCCTCTTAGTAATTTTTCTCAGGTAGATTGCTGTTGCTCCAGGACCACCGGGATCTCTATGTCCTCCTCATTGTTGCTTGTAAATCACTCATTGTTTATGGCATTGTTTGCTCACCACCCCTTTCTCCCCCACTCTCTACCCCCAACCCCCCAAGGACCCTCTGCAACTGTCAGTTGCTTTCTCCTCAGGCTTGCTTCTCATGCCCATCTTACATAGATAGGGAAAAATAACAATAACAGACAAAACAAAGGATTGAATTAAAAAATAGCAACATAAGCCCCTAAACAAAAAAGCATAGGTAATTCCAGGTCTGTCAACTGACCTTTATAACTATTTCCCCACTGGTCCTGGTGGGGTTCTGAGAACTGCCCTGAAGTCTACTTGGGAGTGCTCCTCAGGGGGTTGTGGCTTTGCTATATTCCCACTGCTGATTTGTTATTTCCCTTCTTTGTTCTCCCCCTGTGGGGATGGGTGTGTGTGGCAGTCACTTAATCTGGTGTCACTTTGAGGATTAAGAGTGTAGGGGTGGAGTGTAGCCTGTCAATCTGTAGATGGCCAATGAGACTTCTGTGTGGGCATGACTTTCTCCTGAGAATTCTGGGAAATGTGGTCAAATTTCCCGATTGGAGGTGAGAGACTCACTGCTCAGACCCTTGGAGACACTCTACTGACAAGTCCCAAAGCTGACTCCCTGTGAGACATCCCTGAGGAGAAGACACATGAAATTATCATAGTCAACTGAGCCAGGCAAGTTACAGATGGAACCAGATCTCTGAAGCCAGAGAAGCCACAGAGAGACCCCTGCCAGTGCCGAGATGCTTCTACCACCACTGACTTGCACCCAAAGGCCTGTGATCTTCCTATATTCAGCTTCATTGCATATATTTCATGAGTCTGGAGAGGATTTATAGATTGCTTTCAGACATATGAACTAATATCGGACTTATGACCTTGGACTGAACTGGATTGGGATATTTTCTTTCTTTCTTTTTAAAGCCAGCTAGCAATTTTATTGTGATCACTTAGAGGTGCCAAATAGGTGGTATAAGAAAATAAATTTATAAACTAATCTTATTTCATTGAAGTTTCCTGCTGAAGGAGTCTCTCTTTCTGACCTGTCCCACCGCTGTCATCAACAGTCACCGGTCACTTGTCAAAATGTAGCCTTTGCCTCACTCGGTCCTGCAGGTTTGGAGAAACTCGTTAGGAAGACACTTCAACTGTTTTTCACTATTCTTGGCAATTTTGGTCTTCCTACAGCTATGATTTTCAGGCAGAGACCACACTCTTGGGAATGCATCTATTTCTTCTTGTGTGTATTCATCTAGAGGTCTGGGTACTCTTCAAGGTTGAGGAAACTCTTCTACTAAATTTTTTCAGAATATCATCTGGAATATCCTCATCTGAAAAAAGGTGCAGCATTTGCATCATAATTCTTCTGTGGAGGTTTTTGGGCAGCATATCATAAAGAGCTAGTTTTCACGATGGTCACAGGATCCTTCCTGTGAAGTTGAGCAGCTGTGACTTGTGTCAATCCACCTGGGTAGCCAGTAAGATAGGGATATACTTTTTGTTCCCATTGGTTCCCAGAAAATGCGATGTGTCTTACGTTCATTGTGAAAACGTGATCCCTGCAGTCACTCAGCTAATGGTACTTGGGCTTGTGCAGTCCTTGAAGCATTACTGATGCCACAACAGTCAATTTGCCAGGGGGCTGCATCTTCCCATCTAAGAGATACCATACTGGAGCAAAAGTGGCCCATTGCTGGGGTGCCTTGGAAGAGCTCAACATGTTTTCCCACAAGCAGCACCAACCTTCTCGTGGGATGTTTTCTTAATGTACATTTGCTCTGGAATAGAAACCTCTTTTTCGTATACATATGCCTGTTTATGAATTCGTTTCTCTAGTCTATGCAGACTAACACAGCGTGTGTGTCAGATTGGACTCAGTCCCTGCCATGTGTCCCCAGTGTTGTCCTCTTTCGAGGTAGGCTCCAGTGAAGGGACATCATGTCTTGAGCTGTGGTTGGCCCTACAGTCCGTTCTGTGCCTTAGCAACTCTGTGCAGGGACATTGTCCTCAGGGTTTGGTACGATATGGAATGTAGCCTCCCTCTCTCGTTTTCCTTCTTGGTTTGCTTCTGTATGGGTGTGGCAGGCTAGCCTCTCTCCCCAACCTGTAGGTTCTCTGTAGCACATACTTGTAGTGGGGCAGCCAGGGGTGGTCAGTTTGGCTCTGATCAGGTTTTGGCCCGATACACTTCTCTGTTCATGAATTGCTCCATTTGGTTACGTTGCCCCCAAGGCTTGGTGCACTGTAGTGAGCTCTGTGCTCACACTCCCATTTCTATGGAGACATAAGCAGTATACTCCTCCAGAATGGATTAGTGCCCTACTCCCCCAGTGCCATTGTCTCCCTCTTCCCTCCTCTTCGCTCCCTAATCAAGTTAGTGATTGGATAACTTTGCTTAGCATAATTTCCTCCAAATCTTCCCAAGAGGCCATGTGCTTTGTGTGACCATCAGGGCTTTTTAGTGATCTGTAGCACTTTATATGTGAAACCAGTTTTATAAAACTTCAGTTGTCAAAACAATAAAATGCATTTATAATTATTGGATAATTACATGTGAAAAGTTGAAACAAAAATGAAGGAACAGGAGTTAGAAAATATAGCCTTGGTGATGGCAATAAAAGTAGATAATACGTGATAAACTTTTGTTAGACCAATGACTTCTTTATTGCTAATACTTTTTGTTCAATAACATAAAAGTCAATTATGCACATGGACTTTGACAAATGGAATGCACAAAAATCAAATTGACTGTCTCTATAGGAAGAAATAATGGACAAGGTCAATATCAGGAACCAAAACAAAGTCAGGGAGTGACCGTGGAACAGATGATCAATGAGTCATATGCAAGTTCAGATGGACACTGATGAAAGTTGAAACAAATTTGCGAGAGCCAAAGCACACCAGAATTTAGAAATATGTCAAGAACATATTTGGCACACTGAATACGAATGACAGAAGACCTGATGAGATGTGGGATGACATCAACACCATCATACACTGAAGAAAAAAAAGGTCATTAAAAGGACAGGAAAGAATTCAGCCAAAAGTAAGATGTCAGAAGAGACTGAAAGTTGCCTTAAACATAGACTAGCTAAAGCAAAGGGAAGAAATGATGAAGAACTGATGAAGGGAAATTCAAGAAGGCAAAGCTAATACTGATTCATAGCAACCCTCCTATGAGATTCTGAGGTGATAATTATTTACAGGCATAGAACGCCCAGTGTTTCTCCCAAGTCACTGCTGGTAGTTTCAAACTGATGACTGTGAGATGCAAGCCAGCGTGTAATCACTGCATTACCAGCGCTTCTCAAGAAGACAAGTAGTGTATTCAAAGAAATGTTCAAAGTCCTAGAGTTAGAAAAGATAAAAGGAAGAACATGATCAGCTATTTCAAGCTGGAAGTATTGAGGGAAAAAATTCAATCCTCAAGTAGCAATATTAAAAGATTCCATGAGCAGTATATTGAACAAGGTAGAAAGCATAAAAAAAAGATGGAAGGAACATTTAAAATATCATAAACCTAAAAGTCACATGCAAACGACCATTTCAAAAGGCAGCAAATGAACTGGTGGTATTGAAGAAAGAGATCCAATCTGCACGGAAGGCATTAGCCAAAATCAAGGCTCCAGGCATCGATGGACTACCATTGAAATGTTTCAACAAACTGCTGAAACCCAGGAAGTGCTCACTCATCTACGTCAAGAAATTTGGAGGACAGACAACAGGCCAACTGCCTGAAATGCATTCATATTTGTGTCCATTTCAAAGAAAGGTGACCCAACATCATTAATATCACATGTAAGTAAAATTTGGCTGAAGAGGGTTTGGCATTAGCTGCAGAAGTACATAAACAGGAGCCGCCAGAAATCGAAGCTGGATTCAGAAGAGGATGTGCACGAGGCTATTATCGCTGACACCAGATAGATTTAATTAGTGTTTTATGGATTACATACAGGCTTGTGTGATCCATAACAAATAATGAATAACATTGAGAATAGCAATGAACTGTGATCTTGAGGAACCGTGCATAGAGGAAAAGACAGATATACAAAGAGAACAAGGGGCTGCTGAATAGTTTAAAACCAGGTAAGGTGCATGTCAGGGTGGTACCCTTTCATCAGACTTATTCAATCTGCATGTTACCCCAGATTACCCCAGAAGCTGGACTACCTGAAGAAGAACGGTGTATCAGAATGGGGTATCAGTGGGGAAGCCCATCAAATACCAATTTAGCCGAATGACCGTGGCTAACATTAATAGCAATGAGACATATCAACATCCTGTCCCTCCACTGGAAAGACCTAGCATGTTTGTTTTGTCCCGGCGTTCAGCAACTATACATGCACACAGTTTCCTCTCTCTTACTAAAGATATGGTTGCCAGAAATTAGGTCAAGACGAGGTTGTATTAGTCAGGATTCGATTAGAAAAGCAGAGCTACTAGGAGTTTATTAAAGACATTCGAATCACAGGGTGGTGCAGATAAATAGTTCACTCAGATGCTAACTGAAGGATTAGCTGGCCAAGTTCACCCAGAGGCCTCTCAGAAGAAAAACTGGTCCCAGCCATTGAGAATCCTCTGGGGGAACAGATGCATTTTGGCGCTCATGGTGCAGCCACGGGTTGCAACTGACTTTGCAGGACTGGTTTTGGTATTGGTTCTGGTATTACAGGGATGGTATTTCCTTCAATGCTGGAAGCTGGTTAAACTGCTGTTGCTCTGTACCTGATATTGGAGCCTGGAATCAGCAGGGTGGGCTATTACAGACTAAATTATGCCCCTCAGAATATGTGCTGTCAATTCTAACTTTTATATAGTGATTATATTCCATTTTGGAAAGGGTTGTCCATATTCTGTTAATAAGGTGTATTTTGAGTCAACTTAGCTTATGATATACAAAAAGATTAAATAAGCAAACAAGTGGGCAGAAATGGTCCACGGTGGGTGTTAAGCTACAAGGAGTTCTCCAAGATTCCAACAAGCAGAAGTTAAAGAGGCAATGACCTTCCCCCAGAGCAAACAGAGAGAATTCTTCCCCCAAGGGTCAGCACCCTGCATTAGAAGTTTCAGCTTTCTGAAATGTGGGAACATAAATTTCTCTGTGTTGAAGCCACCCACGGTGGGGTTGTTTGTTTATTTTACAATTTGTTATAAACAGCACTAGATGACTAAGACAGAATTTGGTATAGAGTTTTTGAACATTCCCAGACTCTAAATCCCCC
>PVJH01023156.1:0-35305 GCA_004026705.1 Nesogale talazaci | reverse complement strand
ACTTATTCAGTCTGTGTGCTGGACATAGAATCAGAGAAGCTAGACTACATGACACAGAATATGGCATTAGGATTAGAGGAAAGTTTTTTATAAACAATCTGAGATATACAGATGATACATCCTTGCTTGCTGAAAGTGACAAAGACTTGAAGCACTTTCTTATGAAGATCAAGGATTGAAGTATTTTTAATAAATAATTAAATAAAGGTACATTATATTGGAAATGTCCTACTTAATGAGATTAACATTCTGCCAATTGGTTTATTGATCTACAAGTGACTTTTTCTTGTTGCTTCATAAGAGAATAATCAACTTCAGTTCTATTCCAACTTAAAAAAAAAAGACGAATGGCAAAAAAAATGAATGGCTATGTGAAGAATTCTATTTCCATAGGTAAGAATATTGGAATGAAAGAAATGTTTTATCTTACTTCTTCGAACTTCTGAATTAGTTCACATAATTCAAAGATTATGTGGAGATAGATAATTTAATAAACTGACAGCTGGAATAGATCTCCCTTCAATTTTATTAGTAGAAAAGTTAATTGGGAGCCACTTGATTTATGAAAAGATGTGTCACTGAATGATTCGAGCCATTTTTATAGTCTGTAAAGTAGACCCAAAAGGCATTACCAAGATTTATTACTGTTACTCTTTCACTCTGATGTCTTTGAATCATGATATTGGCAACGAAGATTGAATATGTCATGGAATGCTGGAAGAATGAACAAACCTATCCTAGCAGTACCGTCAGAATGCTCTGTATAAGCAAGGGGTGAGACTTGGCCTCATGTCCTGTGGACATGTTATCTGAAGAGACCAGTTCTTGGAGAAGGGCATTATGCATGGGAAAGTCAAAGGTCCGTGAAAACCCCTCATTGAGATGGATTGAACCACAGGGTGAAGCAATGGGCTCAAAGAGAGCAACAATCGTGAGGACGGGGCAGGATGGGGCAGTGTTTCCTTCTGTTGTTTGTCGGGTTGCTTTGGATCAGAACCGACTCAACAGAAACCTGCCCACAACACACCAGGCATTTTGTTCAATTCACCGTACTGAAAAACAGTTGGAAATATAAAACAGGGCTCATGTCAAGAAACCTTTTCTAACGCATTAAAATAAATTAATCTTATCTTATCACATGCTTAAAATTTAGTTTAATTAAAACCCACAGAACTGCAGAATAGCTCATCAAATAAATGTACGAGGGTTCACAGGTGAAACAGAACCCTGGCGACAGCACAGGGGATGACAGCCCAGAGCTGATGATGACTCGGCTGTGGGTCAATCTCAGCAGTCACTGTGAGGGGAGACTTTCTGCTTCCCTAAATATTTGCACTCTCAGAAAACTCCTGTAGGATCACTATGAGTTGGAATCAATTTCATAGCAGTGAGTGAGTTGAGAGGAGCAAGAGCAGTAACGTTCATGCATGCATACATCTATATCTTTATATTTTTCTACTTTATACATATGTTATACACCTATTGTAGGGCAGAGTAGAGCTGCCTTAATGAGTTTCCAAGGTTTCAGTTACAGAAAGGAAGCCTGACTGAACACTACTGAAGCACTCAGTTGCTCAACAAAAGATCAGTGGTTTCAACCCACCACTGAGTTCACGGGAACAAGCTATGGCAGTCGGCCTCCATCAAGTTCAAGTTCAAAGAGCCTTGGAAACCCATGGAGCATTTCTGCTCTGTTCTGTAGACATCTTCTGAGTGGAAATGGGCTTCATGGCTCTGAGTTTCAGTTTTTTTAATCATCTTCATGGAAGTAACTGCCCCTTTTGTGCAGTGAAGTGGCTGATGAGTTAGAGCTGCTTCCTACTAGTTAGCAGCAGAGCACTTTCGCCATTGTGCCAGACCTCCCAAATCTACTTCATCCATCCATCCATGTATCCATGCATCCGTCCAACCACCCAATCATCCCTGTCTGTCTGTCTATCTATCTATCTATCTATCTATCTATCTATCTATCTATCTATCTTCATCCTCATCATCAGCATCATCTTCTTCTTCTTCTTCTATCTACCTCTTACCTATCTATCTTTCCATACACTGACCCACCCACCTATCTACCTACCTACCCACCTATCTGTTTATCTACCCACGTACCTACCTACCTATTGTTACTGTTGTGGTTGTCAGGTGCCATTGATTTAGTTCTAACTCACAGCAACCCTCTGTACAACAGAACTAAACACTATTTGGTCTTGTGATATCTATCTATCTATATTTGCCTGTAAATAGAGATAATTCTTTTAAGGAATTGGCTTACCAATTATGGAGCACTGGCAATTTCAAAATCTGATTAGTAAAGGGTCACAGTGGTTGTCGTGTGTCCCAAAATTAGTAGGTCAGGTGAAAGGATGAGTAAAGAAGTTTGAAGAAATATCTATGCAGAGTCTGGAGGCATCAGTGGTGAAATGCTTGCCCTTAAAGCCTTCAGCTAATTGGATAAGGCTCACCCACATTATGAAAGATGATCTGTTTGATTTAAGGACAACAGATTAAATCACATGTTACAGCTTTATAATATCATCTAGACTAGTGATTAGTGTTTTATTTCACAACTGGGCACTATGAAATTAGCCAAGTGAATACATAAAAGTCAACCATCACCATTAATCAGAAATCTTGCCTATAAAATCTAATTGCCAAAGCCAGTCCTCTTTACCAAACCAACCATTATGGATTGATGAATGGATTCATCAATAAGAACAGAATTTGCTGAAGACCTAACCACTGTATCTGTGAACATGACCCTCTGTGGAAATAGAGCTTCTGAGGATGATACGAAGTTGGGTTAACAGGATGTCATGATGGAGTAGGGTAGGCCCTGCTCCTGTATGACTGGTTTAAAAGCAGAGAAGATCACTGCAGACAGGAGACAGAGGAAGGACAGCCATGTGAGGACAGAGACAGATGCTGCCAGTCAAGGGATGTCAAGGATTGCTGGGAGCCCCTGAAACTGGGAAAGAAGCAGGCAATGGATCCTCTACCAAAGCCCGTGGGAGGTGCCAACATGGCCAATAGCAAGGCAGTGCACGTCTGTTCTTAAAATTCATTCGGTTTGAAAACCTAGGAAACAGCCTCTAAGCAAACAAACAAGACTTTCTAAAGTGTTGCTCTATCACAAGCCTTTTTGAGGAGCACAAGGCAGGAAGCCTTGGGTGTGAGTGGCCCTCTTGTTGGCAGCAAAGTCTTCTTGCTGTTCTTGCTGCTTTCTGTCTCTCTTAGCTCGGCTTTAAGAGAGTTTTCTCTTAAATATGCATCCTGAGTTCAAGAATCAGGGTCTAAAAGAGACCATGCCATAAAGCTAACACTATTTTTTTAATCATTTTTGCTAATGTTATTCTTAACCTTGGGTCAAAATACTCCAAGGTCAAAGCTAGCTCATACATGACGTAACAGAAATGTCTGTGCTTCCAGGAAGCTGCCCCTACTCTGATATCTCAAATTGTCCCTCATTTACCTCCAAACCATTGTAACCCCCTGGGAAGTGCACCACTGTAGGTTTTCAGGGATTGAGAAGTCTGTATTTCTAAAAGAGAGAGAGAGCAGGAAAATTGTAAAGAGTGACGTGGCTCTGGTGCTAAAGCAAAGAGAAGACAACTTAGCTGCGAATCAACTTTCCTGATGTCCATTTGTGTCAGCTCATCTGTGCCTTCTGGGAAAGCTGGGGCTGCCTCCAAGAGGGTGGAATCCCACTGGGAGACCGCTGCTCTACTCCACCCCCTCCTTTACGTTGCTTTTTCTTCGTGCACCCTCCACTTACCTTATCAATCCTGTACCTGTGATCTATCTCCCCCTCCACGGCCAGCCCACCCCCAGGTAATAGAAGCAACTCAGAAACAGGGGCTTGGGTATCACGCTCCCTGTGATGTCTGAGCATGCATTCAAAGTGCAAGAGGTAGTTGTTGAATGTGATAAACAACATATATTGTGGCTCCCTGTTCCTCTAAAAACTCACTGTCATCAAGTGAAGTCTCATTCACCACAACCCTATAGGACAGGGTAGAACTGCCGCTGTGGGGTTGTCAGACTGTAACTCTTTCTAGGAATAGAAAACCTTGCCCTTCTCCCATGGGGTGACTGATGATTTCACACTGCTGATCTTGTAGTTAGCAGCCCAACGTGTAACCCCTCAGCCATCAAGCGTCCCCCTTCCTGCTGCTAGTGCCCACAGTGTAAAGGTGCCTTCCTGACCCTGCTAAAGAAAACAACTAAAGACTTTCTTCCCTTCCCTGCTGACTCATCTCCACAAAGTTTAACCTGAAGTCCCCAAGGCAAGAAGCAGCCTCGCGCTCTCCAAATGCAGAAGGTCAGGGGGGCAAGGGAAGGGGGGTAATGGGCCATGGATATTGGACTGCTAACATAAATGCTGTTTTCTTCCAGTTCTATTAAGCCATTTCCTGTTTTCTTGTCTTGGCCAAACCCACCTCTTGGCAAATACTAAAGCCTGAATATTTGACTTCGATTCTTGAATGGTGATTAAAACAGACTTGAGACCTCAACTGAAGCGATGTGTTAAAATCCCTATTCCAAAGGGATTGCACTCAACACGGACATCTTGGTCTGGTTCCCAGAGAGACAGTCTTCTCTGAAGAGGGACAGCCAAGTGATGACCCACCAGCTCTTGGGGCAGTGCCGGACTGTTGTCACTGCTCTCAACAAATGGGCAGAGGCTGGTGGGGTTCAGAGTCAAGTTGCCCTGGGCAGCCATAAGGCACACAGGCATACCACGTGACAGACCCTATCATAATCATTTACCCATGTCCAGTTCCCATGTAGGGAAACTGAGTCCAGGAAAGGCCAGCAATGATATCTTTCCAGGCCCCACCCTCCTTGAAACCAGCAGTAAGAAAAACAGCATCTCCCTCTCCCTCCCAGCTGACCCTTGCTGGACTTTCCAAGTCTCCCACACTGAGATGCATTCATTCTGATGTTTTTCACCATGAAGGGCCCTATGAACACACGAAGACAAGGAGCGCTGTGTGTGGATTGGCCTGAATTAAGAAAACTTCTACCTCCACCAATGCCTGTCTGTCCATTCAAAACTCTATGCTGATTCAAAAACAAACACTCACACAAAGTGCCTGGCTCCAGACTCCTACCCCCAAAGGTAAACGGCCACCCTTTGGGCCTAAACCATGGATCAGAGACACCTGAATTCAAATGAACCGGTAGATATAGCCAACTTTTATATTTGGTGTGGGATGGGAGGAAACAATTTGATATTATATTTAAAAATCCACAACAGTGGCCTGACTTCTTTTTGTGTTTATTTGGTGTAGTGTGTCACCAACATCGGACCTAGCATCTATCGTATGGGGTGTTGCAGCTTCCAGGTGATTGACATGCGTGTCCTTTGCTGGTTACAGCTTTCCGTTCCACTGGAGCCTGAGAATCTCATTCATGCATGCCTAAACCCAGGGAAGAGGCCCTTGGGCTCTCTACATAGCAGCGAAGAGGGTTGATCTACAGCACTGAATGTTTTCCTTACTGTTTCAAGCAAAAGTCTGATACTTTTAATAGACTAGCGAGAAGCATGTGGGCATAAGAAAGAGTTTTATATACATGAGCAACTGTACATTAAGAAAACTCCCAACCCAGTCCAGTCCAAGGTCATAAGTCTGATATTAGCCCATATGTCTGATACCAATCTATAAAATCCTCTTCACACTAGACATGCAATGATGCCAAATGCAGAGTGATCAAAAGCCAGTGGGTAGAAATTCTTTGGATCCGGTGATTTGTGAGCATCTCAGCGCTGGAAGGGGTCTCTCTGTAGCTCCTCCAGCTTCAGAGGGCTGGTTGCATCCATAGGGCTTGTCCGGCTCAAGCCACTAGGTAGTCCCTTGTGTCTTGTCAGCTGTGATGGCTCCCAGGGAGTGAGAGAGTATCTCCTGCTTCTAAGAAGGAAGTACCAGATGTCCCATAATTCTCAGAAGAGAAGGTCATGCCCACACAGAGGTCTCATTGGCTATCTCCAGATTGACAGGCTAGACTCCACTGCTACACTCTTAATCCTCAAATTGGTACCTGATTAGTTGACTGCCACAGACTCTCATATGTGTTTAAGAGAGAGTGTTCTATAAAAGAGAAATTCAATATTGAAACAACCCAGCCCAATCCAGATCAAGTCTATAAGTTCAATATTAGCCCATATCTCGAAACTGGTTCATAAATTCCAGATCAAGTCTGATATAAGCCCATATGTGGCTACTAGTCTATAATTCCTCTTTAGCTTCATGCAGCCATGCAATGATGCCAAATACAGGGAGATTACAGCCCAGTGAATGGGAAGTCTTGTGAATCCAGTGGTGGAAGAAGCATCTCAGCCCCAGCATGGGTCTCCATATGTCTCCTCCAGCCTGTCTCCATGTGCCTGGTCATCAGACATGTCTCCCAAGAAGTGTGTGAATCTCCTGCCTCCAGCAAGCTATTTATCGCGTTAAGGTCTCCAAATGAGGTCATCATGCTGCGACCAGATTGACACCAAATTAACACCAAGGTGACATCAGATTATGTAACTACCACACCCAGGTAGGAAGGCACTCAAAATACACAGCAGCTGCAACAACAGGTTTGACCATACCATCGAGTTTATGAGGGCATGGAACTGGGCAATGCTTTGTTCTGTGGTGAAAGGATTTCCATGAGTTGACAATGAACCATGAAATTAGAGCTTCAACTCTAAAATTTTTGGTTTGTGGGAGTCACAATGGGGGTTATAATGCCACTGTGAGTGTTTACATCAATTCAGCTCCATTGAGATCCTTCTGACTATAACTGGACAATGTGAAAGCCTTGGCCTTCTTGGGCTGAAGATGTTTGTAAGTAGATTATAACCTTCAGGGAGGTATAGACCTATTGTCAGAGGACTTGCCTGGGAGAACTTAATGGAGATTGGGGTGCTGTGGTGATTATATAATCTGTTGTCAATTTGAGAGGATTAGGAGTGAAGGGGCTGAGGGACAGCACTCCATGAGGGAGATCTGACCCCACCCCACCAGGGTGAACTCTAAGGGCGTACTAAGGTTCCCAAGGAATGGCAAAGGTGGACTTGGGGGGCAGAGCATGTTACCTCAGTGGACGGAACTGGAAAATACTCATAAAGGTCAACTGTCACACCTGGCAATACTTGAGGGCTTTTCGGTTTTTGTTATTGGTTTTTCTTTTGCTCTTTATTTATTTATTTATTTATGTTAGTTTTTTTATAGTAGCTGTTGATCGATTTTTTTGTCTTCTTTTTTGTTGTTTGACTCTGCTTTATTTTTGCACGTGTTATTGCAATGAATACCTATCTGGACAAGATAAGCAGGATGAACATCTGGACTGAAGGCTCCGGGGGGTGTGGGGGAAGTAGAGGAAAAGAAGGGGGATGCCAACATACCCAGGGACAAAGGAAGAATAAGTGATCTAAAATCGGAGGCGAGGAAGGCATAGGACATGTGGCAGTTACATAATCTGCTGTCAATTGGGGACTTCAGAAGAGTAACGGTGAAGGGGTAGAGGCCACTGTCAATGGGGTCACAGCCAATGAGGCTTCTGTGCGGGCATAGCTTTTTCCTAAGGACCCTGAGAATTCTGGTATTTCCTTCCGGGAGGTGGGAGACTCTGCGCACACCCTGGGAGACATAGCTGCTGACAAGACACATGAACCCACCCTGATACCACCCTGGGTGCTAGAGAAGCCATGTAGAGACCCCTGACAGTGCTGACATGTTCACAAATGGGAAAAATTGAGATTCCAAGACTTTCTATCCATTGATCTGTGATGCTCCTGCATTCAGTGCCATTGTATGTGTTTCATGAGTCTGAAGAGGACTTTATTGATTGGTATCAGACATATGGGCTAATATCGGACATATGAACTTGATCTGGACTGGGCGGGAATGTTTTCTTAATGTTCAATTGCTCTTGTATATAAACCTCTTTCTTATACAAATATGGATGTCTATGAATTTGTTTCTCTAGTCTACCCAGACTAACACAGGATGCTTAGCGGGGAAGGGGAGATTGTTTTGATCAAGTACAATGTAGCCAAGAGGAATTACCAAAACCCACATGAAGGCCAAATATGGTAGTAGAATTGGAGGAAATCAAAAGGAAATAGAGGATAGAACTGGAAGGCACAGGACAGTTGTAGAGATCTATACACAGGCATATATATATGTAAATATATTGATATACAATGACAGGAGATTAGATTTATGTACATGCATTTATTTATAATGTATTACAGTAGCTGGTGGACATTGGGCCTCCTTTCAAGAATTTCCTCAACACAAGAACAATTTGTTCTACTAACATGGCACTCTATGATATTCACCTTCCCTGATATGATCATTGAAGACAAATCAGGTGCATAAGCAAATGTGGTGAAGAAAGCTGATGGTGCCTGGCTATCCAGTGATATAACATCTGGAGTCTTAAAGAATTGAAGATAAAAAAAAAACCTGGCCATCTAGCTGAGAAAACAAAGTCCATATGAAAGAAGCACACCAGACTGTGTGTCTATGGGATCAGGTTCCATGCATTAAAAAAGTATATCAATGGGGATGAGGTGTGTGTGGAATACCAAAGTTCTGCAGCAGTCAATTGGAAACCTCCCTGTCAGAATGGCCACAAGAAAGAGAAGAGTCAGTCATGGTGCAGTAGCATAGATAAAGATTAAAAACCTTCCTCTCATTTTTTAACTCCTCCTCCCCCCACCCCCACTACCATGACCCCACCTCTATCTTACCAATGATACAGAAAAGAGCTCAAAACACAGGAAATCCCAGGCAGATAAATCCCTCAGGACCAGTAAGGGGAGCAGCTATACTAGGAGGGTAAGGAGAGGCGTGGGGAGGGGTGGCCAATAGCAATGATTGATGTGTGGCCCCCATCTCAGAGGGTTGGATAGCAGAAGGGTGGGTGAAATGAGAGAGCAGTCAGTGTAAAACATGACAAAGAGAATGTTTGATAGATTATTAGGGGGACATTAGGGAGGGAGGGAGAGTGGGGAGGGAATAGGGAAAAGAAGAACTAATGCTAGGGGCTCAATTAGAAAGAAAATGCTTTGAAAAAGATGATGACAACATATGTAAAGATGTATTTAACAGAATGAATATATATATATATGGATTGTGATAAGAGCTGTAAGATCTCCCAATAAAATAAAATTAAAATTAAAAAAATAAAAAGAATGAAGGGATGGAGTTTAGCCTGTCAATCATGTTGCAGCTTGATGACTTCATTTGGAGGTGCTAAGGAGATAAATAGTTTGCTTGAAGTGGGACACCAGCTTACTCCCTGAGAGACATTGCAGCTGACAAGACACCTGGAACTACGCTAGTGCCCTGAGCTGAAGGAGTCACATGGAGACCCCTGCCAGATTTCAGATGCTTATACCACCACTTAATCCATAAGATTTCCCATCCACTGACCTGTGATCTTCTTGTACTCAGCATTATGGCATGGCTGTATGAGTCTAAGAGGAATTTATGGAGTAATATCGACATATGGGCTAATATCAGATTTACGGACTTGATCTGGACTGGGCCAGGATGTTTGCTCTATATTCCACTGCTCTTGTATATAAAACTCTTTCTTGTACACATATGAGTGTCTATGTATTTGTTTCTACCCAAACTAACACACACACCTTAGTCCTCACGGTAAGATCCATCGTTTCAATACTTTAGAGATGTTTTGTTTAGCAGATTTACCTCCTTGAAGGCATTCTTTGTTCTCTTAACAGCTGTTTCCATGAGCATTGATTGAGTGTGCAAGAAAGATGAAATTCTTAACAACTTCAGTCTTTTCTCTTTTAATCATAATGTTATTCCAGTTGTGAGGATTTGGGTCTTCTCAACATGAGCTGTAATCCTTACTGAAGGTTGCAATCCTTAATCTTCATCCACAAGTGTTTCAAGTCCTCCTCACTTTCATCTGCATACCGCATGTTGTTAATAAGCCTTCCTCCAATTCTGATGCTACATTCTTCTTCATATAATCGAGCTTTGACGATTTGTTCAGTCTACAGATTGAAGAACTGTGGTGAGAGAAAACAACTCTGATGCATACCTTTCATGATTTTAAACCATACAGTATTCCCTTGTTCTGTTCTCAGTTGCTTTTTGATCCTTGTGCAAGTTTTGCTTGAGCACAACGAAGTGTTCTGGAGTTACCATCATTCTCCAAGACTATCCATAATTTGTTATGATCCACACAGTCCGAGGCCTTTGCATAGTCAACAAAACACAAGTAATTATCTTTCTGGGATTCTCTGTTTTCAGCCAAGAGCCATTTGATAATAACAATGATATCACTTAGTCCACATCCTCTTCTGAATCTGATCTGAACCAGCTCTCTGACAATGGACTGCTGAGACCAGTTAGACAGTCTTCAGCAAATTGTACTTGTTTGCAACATCAGTGATTATGTTCTATCACTTGCACATTCTGTGGGTTTACCTTCCTTTGGAATGGATACAAATATGGATGCTCCCAGTCAGTTGGCCAAACATCTGCCTTCCAAATTTCTTGACATAGACAAGTGAGTGCTTCCATTGCTTCATCAGCTTTTTGAAACATTTCAGTTGGTATTCTGTCAATCTCTGGAGCCTTATGTTTTGGCTAGTACAGCTTGGATTTCTTCCTTCAGTACCTTTGTTTCTTTCTTGATCACATGCTACCTCTTAAAGTGGTTGGATGTCCATTCTGTACCTTCTTTCTATCTTCTTTGGAAGCTTCCTGCCATCATTCAATATTTTTTGCCAAGAGAATCTTTCAAGACTTGAACTTAAAACTGGAACATTCTCTTTTATTATTTCAATTTCAGATATACTGATTGTAGTCTTCATTTTTGGTTTTCTAACTCTAGGTTTATGCACACTTCGTTATAATATTTTCTTTGTCTTTTAAGGTGTCCTTTTGAAGTTTTCTGTTCACTTCTTTGACTTCATCTTTTCTTCCATTTCCATTAGCCATTCTGCAATCAAGAGCAAGTCTCATGGCTTCTTCTGACATCGACTTTCATCTTTTTTTTTCATATCTTTTTAATAACCTTTTGTTTTCTTCATGTATGATGTCCTTAATGCCTTCCTATGGCTCATCAAGTTTTCTTTCTTTGGTGTTCCATGAAGCAAATCTGTTATTGAGACCCTCTTGAAATTCAGGTGGGATCAACTCAAAGTTCCATTTTGGCTCCCGAAAACTTTTTTAAGTTTCTTCAGCTTTAACCTGTATTTGCATGAAAAGTTGACAATCCGTTCTCCTGTTGGTCCCCAGCCTCATTTTTTGCTTATCCAGTCTCGTCCCACAAATTGAGTCAATTTGATATCTGTGTTTTCCATCTGAAGAAGTCCATATGAATACTTGCTTTTCGTGTTATTTCAAAAAAGTGTATGTGATTAAGAACTGTTTGATCTTGCAAAATTCTATCAATTGACTTCCAGCTTTGTTTCTATCAAGAAGTCATACTCATGTCCCTTTCTCTTTTTCCTTCCTCTTTGTTTTCAACATTTGCATTCCAATCTCCATGATTAGCAACACATCTTTATTGCACATTTGATCTATCTCAGACTAAAGACATTGATGAAAGTCTTTAATTTCTAAATCACAAGCTTGAGTAATTGGTGCATTAATTTGAATAATAGTTTTATTAATTAGATTTCCTTGTATTCAGGTAGTTATTTTCCTCTCACAGACAGCTTTTAAAATGTCCTTGTTGATGATGAACAATATGTTAGGCAGGGTTCTCTAGAGAAACAAAACCAGGACACATGTGTGTATATACATACATATATATACACATATATTTATATGTATATAGCACAAAGGAATGTAACAGCTAATTAATCCACACAGCAGTACAGAGAACTCAGTTCAACTCACTTCCATGGAACAGTAATATACTGGAAGTTCTTCAATTCATGAGGGCTGCAGGTTCAAAGTCAAGGAAGCAGACAGCTGAGTCTTCCTTTAGGAAGTGCAGGCAGTCTGGACATACGCAGCAAATAGCAGGGTGCCACCAACATTCAGCATCTCAGGAGCTTAGGGAAGCAGGCCAGGATGGACTATTGAACTCAAACAATGCAAGGTGACAGGATTTGACAGCCCCAACATCAAACAATGTATGCATCAGCCATGTGGCAAAGCAGGTCTCAAAGGAACCTCAAGCTCTAGCAATACAATCCATGAACAATCCTGTCCCACAGGCAGTGTAGCTCACAAGTTGAGGCAGAGAATTAGCTAAAACAGCCAAATGATAGCCTGATTCCCAGAGAGCAAGGGGTGGGGACAGGACTTGCTGAGTCATTTATCTCTTTGCTGTCCAATCAAACTGGGACATTATTAATCCCACCTGCACTTACTGGCCAGGTTGACAAAATAAACCTACCTATCACAAAAAATCACTAGTAGCAGCCAACCTGCATAGCCCTGTGTAAAATTATAAAGTTCACAACTTGTCCAAGGAAACTCCCTTAAGAGATGTTGTCACAGGATACTGGACTATAGCTCTCTCACATATAGTTTACCCACACTTTTCTTCCTGGTTGCCTATTTCTTTTAAGCTGCTTTCCTCTAGGGAACGTATCCCATGACAGCAAGTATCCCATCACAATGCATGGGTTATGACCCAATCTGGCTCATCATAATCACAACCTTTCGTCAAAAGTTACTAGACAGTTGTTACTAGACCAATTTGGAAGACATTTGAAAGCCAGGGGTCTAATAACCCCTAGCCAATCTAGAATCATAAATCCTCCTCAATAGACAAGGGAGTCTCCCCACAAAAGAAACAAATGAAAACAAATTTTGCCCTCAAAGCTATGTATTTAAATTTTATTACAAAACAACTTTATCACCTTCAAAGTACACTCTATTACACTTAATACATTTGTCAAATCTGTGATTCCATTCTTGGAAAATTTTTTCAAACTTATCTGTTTGGATGGATAACCATCTCTCCCTAATTTTTTTTCTTAACTTCTTCTATGTCATCAACTCACTGTCCTCTCCTGTCCCTCGTCATTCATAGAAACAAAAAGAAGTCACATGGAATGAGGTCAGGTGAGGAAGGTGCATGGGGCAAGAGAGGAACACTTTTTTTTGTGCCCCAAACCTATGCACTGAGATGGCTGCATGAGCAGATACATTGTCATGGTAGCAAAATCAGTTCCCATCTGCCATAAATTGAGACTTTTTTGTCACACACTATTAAAGCAATCTTTTCAGAAACTCTAAATAGGAAACTTGATATAGACAGTCTGGCATGGTGGAATGAACTGCAAATGTACTACCTGCCTGCCAGTTGACATTTTCACCTGTTTGGGAAGTTTACAGATGTCCAGAATGACATTTGTCATCAATTGTCATTTTACCTTTTTGAAATGAGGTACACCTGTTCACCTGAGTTTTTCCAATAGCACTGTGCGTGTAAGCTGTGCTCAACATCATAACAGTGTCTGTGGCATTTTTCCTGAGCAGGAAACAAAATTTCACAGCTACATTATGTCTCTTAAATCAGCCATTGGGGGGCTGAGGCCTGGTGGCATAGTGGTTGAGTGTGAGACTGCGGCCCACTGGTTTGGCAGTTCAAATCCAGCAGAAGCTCTCTGAGAGCAAGGCTGGGCCTCCCACTCCCACCAGAGGGCAGTGATGCCCCTCCTCCCCAAAATACACACATACACACACAAAAATCAGCCGTTGGGGTAGGGGGGAGCAAGATTTGAGCGAAACTGCTTTTACAAAATAAATAAATAAATAAATGACCAAGAGAACCTTCCCAGGCAAAGCCACTAGGTGCACTAACTTGGAGCTAAATACTCAATGTGTACTCAGTGCAATTGCATTGTCTTTGGGGAGGGAGTGCAGGGGGGTTGGTAACCCTTCATGTATTCACTATAATTCGTGTGAAATCTGTGAGGTATACACAACCTTCTCAATCACTTGTAGATACACACTGTTTAAGACTGCAATATTTTTTTTCAGGAGCAAGCTTGTCTCAGCAGCTCTAGTCCCAGCTTGCTCCTTGATCAACAACAACAACAAAGCTTTCCTCTCTCACTTTCATCTACCCTCTTTGTTTCTTAGTCAACCCAAGCAAGGGTCTGATTTGGTAAAACCAGGGCTTTCAATCCTGGGCACTTTTTCCTTCTGGAAGAGCCCTGCATGTGCTGTGTGTTGAACAATAAGCAGCTAAACACAGATCCATGCTTTAAACCCACACGACTGTGTGCCCATCAAGACTTATACTCTTAAAAAAGAAAGAAAAGATGTATACTCTCTTAGAACTCAAATTCTGAGCCAGAGGTTCTCAGAGGACTATGGTTTACAGTGGGAGCCCTAAGTCCATTTTCAATCTCCACACAGACTCAACCTCCACTCAACTTTTTTCCTGACCATTAACGTACACACAGAGACATGCACTGCAAAAAGATTGACCCTCAGGTACTTGCCTGTATATGTCCTTTCTGGCATCTCAGAAGTCACAGAACCTGCCATTGGTTCTATGTATCTTCTGATGCCTGCCAATAGTTACCATGTGAGATCCAGAGGCTGGGCCTATGACCATAACTATATTGCTAATCTGCCTGGCTTCTGGGTGCTCCTGATATCCTCAAAGGGGGCAGGCCAACAAATTTACTTGGGCTGCCTCAGGCTCAGTCTTTCACAGACACACCTTGGAGATATTATAGGGTCAATGCTGGGCCACTGCCATAAAGCCAGTCTCACCCAGTTATTTCTTTCCTAGTGCATGTAGAAATTATAGCTAAACAATTCTACTGACTATTAGAGTCTGCATCAGCAGCAAGAAAAAGTTTGAAATATTGTGAGAATTACCAAAATGTGACAGAAGCATGAAATGAGTACCTGCTGCTGGAAAATGGCACCAACAGACTTGCTCTGTAAAAAACCAAACCAAAATCATTGCCATTGGGTTAATTCTGACTTCTAGAGAGCCTCTAGGACAGGCTAGAACTGCCCCTGTGAGTTTCCGAGGCTGTAACTCTTGCAGGGGAGGAATAAGCCTCATCTGCTCCCAGCAGAGTAACTAGTGGTTTCTGCCTGCTGACCTTGGAGTTAGCAACCTTACTCATGGGATTGCCACAAAGCTTCAATTTTTAAAAGAGAATTATCTACAGAATGTGATGAAGGGAAGCATAATAGAGCCAGGTATGCCTGTAACCACAGCAGCTTGGGGTGAGACGGTCCTAAAGCAGGAAGGAGATCTAGCCCTCCAGGGGAGGGGAGTGGTCTTTAAAGTGAAGATGGACACAGTCCACCACAGGGCTTGTCCTACTAGGCTGGATAGAGAAGATCAATTCCCAAATTCTCAACTTGCATGAATTAGCTTTTATAGCTGCTAGAGAGTGCATGCCCATCTGTGACTGCCTGCGTTTTACAAGAGAAAGATTTTTCTCCTTCTGGAATCTTACTGTGCTGCATTTTTAGGGGTGAAAGGAACCAGCCATCTTCTCTAGCCACAGGGTGACCAAGTGGGGCACTCAGCTGCCCACCTTTCTGAGTTTTCCAGAGGTTCACACCAGTTCCATGCTCTGAGCCAGATCTGCTGCAGAAGACCTTGTTATACCCTCAAGAAGCAAAGATGTCACTTTGATGACTAATCTGATTCTGACCCAAGCCACGTTCCTTGTATGTGGAATTCGAACAAGGAAAAAGACAAAGAAGAATTGATGTACTGAAATTACAGTGTTGAGGAAGAATATTAAATATGCTGCAGACTTCCAGAAGCCTGAACAAGTCAGTCTCAGAATACATAGAACCAGAATGCTCCATCAAAATGGGGTGGGTGAGACTTGGGCTCACTTACCTCTGACACATTGTCAGGAAAGACCAGCCACTGGAAAATGACATCACATCCAAGGAAGTAGAAGGTCAGTGAAAATGAAGGAAAGCTCCATAAAGAGATGGACTGAGATAATAATCACCACAACGAACTCAATTACATGAAAACAGCAATCATGAAGAGGGCACAGAGCCAGGGAGCTGTCTCTCCTTCTGCACATAGGTCAAGTAGCTCTGCAGGCGAAGTGCTTACGTGCTGGGTTGCTAACCACAAGATCAGCAGTTCAAAACCACCAGCTGATCCTTGGGGAGATAAAGGAGACTTCTACTCCCAAAGCCTGACAGTCTCAGAAACTTACAGAAGCAGTTTGACCCTGTTCTGTAGGGTCACTGAGAATCGGCACTAACTTGATGGCAATGAGTTGGTGGTTTGGTTTGATTCCTTTC
Source organism: Nesogale talazaci (assembly GCA_004026705.1). Lineage (NCBI taxonomy): Eukaryota > Metazoa > Chordata > Mammalia > Afrosoricida > Tenrecidae > Nesogale > Nesogale talazaci. The sequence goes on along the minus strand of PVJH01023156.1, from coordinate 19,058 downwards.
TAATCAGAGGGCGTCATGAATTGGAGCCCACTTGTAAGAAACTCACAACTTCAACTAAACTCGGGCCTGATTCATCTTTTGTATTCTGGATTCAGAATACCTTAATCCAGAGATCAAAATTAACACATACTAGTACTAGGTACTGAGATTGCAAGCCACTTGGGATGCTACATTTAGCTCACTGGATCTCAACCTTCCTAATGCTGCAACCCTTTAATACAGTTTCTCATATGGTGACCACCAACCATAGAACTATTTTAGTTGCTACTTTATAACTGTAATTTTGCTACTGATGTGCAGTATATATCTGATATGCATGAAGTATTCTCATTGATATAAATTGAATACCATTAAAGTATGGTGATCAATCACAAAACAATATGTAATTATATATTGTGAAATATTTATTTCTAATGACAAATAAATGAAATTTTGTCTTGAAGCATGGTGTAGCCTGAGTAACAGTCTTTACACTGGGTACTCATATGTGGGCATATCTGAATGTGGGCAGACCGCCTGGAGAGGGATAGAGGTGTTTCAGTTCCTAAGACCATCAAAAATGTGTTTTTCGATGGTCTTAGATGACCCCTGTGAAAGGGTCATTCGAACCCCAAAGGGGTCACGACCGACCCACGAGTTGAGAACAGCTAATTTAGCTGGCTATCACATCACTTCTTGCACTCCTACCATAAGTGCATACCTGAACTCCATCATGAGGAAACATCAGACCAACCCAAACTGCCAGACACTCTACTAAAGAAGTAGCCTCCACACTTCAGAAGGAGCCTCTGCCACATGGTGACTGTGTGTGAGTTAGTAAGCTCACCACAGGTTGGCAGTTCAAATCCACCAGCTGCCCAATGGGAGAAAGACGAGACTTTCTCCTCCCGCACAGAGTTAGAGTTTCAGACACCAACAGAGGCAGTTCTACTCAGTCCTATGGCATCAATGTGACTCAGAATTGATTTCATGACAGTGAGTTTGGCTTGAGTTTATATTCTTTACAATGCAACAAAGATCAAAGAAGACAAATCACAACTGAAGATGAGTTTCGGTTGCTTCTAGGTAATCAGCAGTTTCAAAGATGTGGGACCTTAATTGAATCCTCGACAGTAAAAGAACTATCAGGTAAACTATCAGGCCAGCTAACTCAGAAGTAACAAATACCACATGGAAGAAGCGCACCAGCCTGGGGGACCACAAGGTGTCGAAGGGGTCAGGGATCAGGCATCAAAGAACTAAAAATTATATCATTGTAAATGAGGGGGAGTACAGATTGGGGATCCAAAGCCCATCTGTAGGTTAAACAGCATCCCGTTACAGAAGGGTCTTGAGGAAGAGAAGAGCCAGTCAGCGTACAGTGTAGCAATAATAAAATATGCAATTTTCCTCTAGTTTTTAAATGCTTCCTCCCTGCCCCACTCCCCACCCCCAGTATCATTATCCCAATTTTACCTTTCAAATCTGGCTAGACCAGGGGATGTGCACTGGTACAGAGAGGAACTGGAAACATGGGGAATCAAGGACATATGATCCTTTCAGGATCAGTGGTGAGAGTGGTGATACTGGGAGGGTGGAGGGAAGGTGGGGTAGAAAGGAGGAACTGATTACAAGGATCCACATAGAACCTCCTCGCTGGGGTACAGACAACAGGGAAGTGGGTGAAGGGAGACATGAAATAGTGTACAATACGACAAAATAATAATAATCTATAAATTATCAAGGTTTCATGAGGGAGGGGGTGTGGGAAGGGAGGGGAAATATGAGGAGCTAACACCAAGGAATTAAATAGAAAGAACACGTTTTGAGAATGATGATGTCAACAAATGTACAAATGTGCTTTGCATACAATAGATCTATGCATTGATTATGATAAGCATTATATGGGCCCCCAATAAAATTATTTTAAGCTATAATATTTTTTTAGTTCATAATCTTGGAAGACATATATAGGATGGCATGAGTCAGAATTGGTGGCAGTGGGTTTGCTTTGGGGGAACTATGAGAGAGAACAAAAAGATATTATATGAACAAAAATTGATACACCAATTTGAGGGGGAAACTATCCATTTAAAAATTAAAACTATTAGATTACTTAGCAAGCTATATAAGAGTGTATTTAAAGATTAAATGTATATTTAAAATGTGTTAAATCCTGAAATTTGACTAAATAAAATAAAAGCTATGGGCTATAAAAAAAAGAACTATCAATACAGGATATCAGTGAGACACTTGTCAAAAATTGACAATGGACTGTCAACTCTGTATTAGAGCTGAAATTCTCAGCATTAGGTTTGCAGGACATTATGTTTTCCAGTGAGAGCCCTAAATCCATTCTTGAGTCTTTACATGTAGTCACACTCCACTTACTTCTTCCTGACCCTTGATCAGGCAATGTGAAAAGCTTTGTCCTCTGAAAGAGTATGCCTTCTATCAATTCTCTAGCTAACCCAGATAGCAAGCTGGCAGCCCTAGTTGACAGGAACTTGCCCAGGGTTGCCCTTGCTGAAAATTATGGTACTAGACCCACGTTCCTCCTTGAAATTGAATCTATTATGACTCATAGTGATTCTCAATAGGGGCTGTTGAAACTGGAAGTCTTTAGAGAGCCAGATAGACCCATCTTTCTCCCGTAGAGTGGCAGGTGGGATGGACCACCAACCTTGCAGTTATCAGTCCAAAGCGTAACTTACAATGCCACCAAGGCTCCTTCATACATCAACCTCTGAAGTTAAGGATGAAGAAATTGAAGAATTCTATCAACCTTAACAGGCTAAGATTAATCAAACATGCACTGAAGATACATTGGCAATTATTGGTTCTTGGGATGTAAAAGTTGGAAGCAAAGAGGAAGAAAAAGTTCATTGGGAAATGATGCTGGAGAATTCATGATAGCATTTTGTAAGGTTAATGAATTCTTCCTTGCAAATCCCTTTTTCAACAACATAAACAGCAGCTATAGACATCATCAGATAGAATACACAGGATTCCAATCTATGGGAGGAGAGCATGGAGAAACTCAATATCATCAGTCAGTCATCCATCAGTCAACAAAAGCCCAGCAAGCTACTTTGGAGCAGACTCAATTGCTCAGATGCAAGTTCAGGTTGGAGCTCAAGAAAACTAAAACAAATCCCTGGTAGGAAAAAATGACATGGGGTATATCACATTCTAAAGAACATCTCCAGAACAGATTTGATGCATTGAACACTAATGACAGAAGACCAGACAAGTGCAGAACCACATCAAAAGCATCATGCATGAATAAAGCAAAACATCATTAAAGACAACGGAGAGAAAGAAAATGCCAATGCAGATGTCAGAAGAAACTCTGAAACTTGCTCTTGAAAGCAAAACTGCTAAAGTGAGTGAAAGAAATAATCAAAAAGAGATGAGCGAAAATTTAAAAGGGTAGTTCAAGAAGATAAAGTAAAGCATTAAAATGAAATGTGCACCCTGACTGCAGGAAGAGCAATGGGGAGTTTCAGGAGGCATGCCTTTCGAACCTGAATGCTGAGGACTAAAGGGGTGTAAGTGCTGTTAGGTAAGTAGGTCCTGGGATATGGAACCCTGAAAGAAAAAAGGAATTGGACTGAGAGACTATAACAGGTCCTCCTTTCTATATAACAGAGAGATAGTCATCTACTCTGGATCAAAATACCAGTGAGACTTGGAGCTATTTGTATTTTCGATCTCTCTCTCTCTCTCTCTCTCTCTCTCTCTCTCTCTCTCAAGGACCAATGGTTGGGGGTGCGGGATGTGGGGGTGGAGGAGGTGGGGAAAGGGGAATGGTGAGCCAATAACAACAGGGACAGGGGTAGAGAAAGGAGTCTAAAATTGATAGTGAGGAGGGTTTATTGTTCCTGGTAGTGTTGGATCAATCACAATTTATCTAAGAGGAACTACTGAGAGGTGAATGATGGATAAACATGATAGTGGGACAGGAGGAAAAAAGAAGAAAGTGAAATATATATACAGGTATAAATACACATAAGTATATATGTAAATATATAAATACAGGTGTATCTGCTTCTCTCAATAGAGAGAAAGAAATGCAAAGACATCAAGGAAGCAGATGGACTTTGGGTCTCTAGTCAATCTGACTTAAGCACAAGAATATTTTGTTCTAATAATGTGGCTCTTTATAATACTCACCTTCCAGACATGGTCATTGAAGACAAGGGGTGCATAACTAGATGTGATGAAGAAAGTAGATGGTGACTGGTTATTAAAAGAAATAACATCTCTGGACTTAAAAGATTTGTAGTTAAACAAGCAACCATCTAGCAGGAAGGCAACAAAGCCCACATGGAGGAAGTAAACCAGCCTGGGTGATTATGAGGCATCAACAAGGATATCAGAAGTTCAAAAGCAACCAACAAAATTGATGAGAAGGATCATGGACAAAGTGGAAACTCAAAATCGACCTGTCATATAATTGGGCAGTCCTTCACAGAAAAGTCACACAGAAGGGATTATAAATTCAGGGTATCTGTATAGGACTGATGAAACATATAACTACCCTTTAGTTCTTTAATATTTCCTCCCCTTACTATTATGGTCTTTGTCTTGCCTCAATAATCTTGTTAGACCTGTTTTTGTTCATTTTTATAATTGGGATTGTTCAGTGCATTGAAATCAGAAGGGATGGCCCTTTGGAGACAGTAGTGGGAGTAGGGATTCTGTGAGGATAGATGAGGAGAGAAGGAGGAGGGGGGAGTTGATGGCAAGGATGACTGTATAATCCCACTAGAAAGGCGTGAATTACAGACTTGAAGGTGAATGCATATTTTGGATGGGGTAGGATATGGCAAATGAAACCCCAATAGTAATATATAATAAGAATAACAAGGGTTCCTGGAACCCTGGGAAAAAGGTGGAGGAGAGGGGGTGAAGGAGAGGTGATATCAAAAAATTCAAGAAGAACGAAAATGTTTTGAAGTTGTTTGTAGTAGCAGTTGTACAATTATGCTTTATTTAATTTAATTATGTTATGTTATAATATCTGTAAAGGTTCCCAATAGAATGATTAATTTTAGAAAAGGAGAACAAAAGCCGCAAAAGCCTGAAGTTATGAAGTGAAAATGGAAGAATGCATCGGCATGTCACAAGCCAAAAGCACTGAAGAATCACTTCAAGACTTGACTTGAAATATTCAAGAATTCCATGGACAAAATTAAAAGGCAAGAAAGAAAGACAGAGTGGTTAGAAGAGACTCTGAAACTTGCTCTTGAATATAGAGTAGACAAGGGAAATGGAAGAAATGATGAAAAGAGCTGAACAAAAGCTTCAAAGAGCAACTCGAAAAGACAAAGTCAGATATTCTAATAAAATGTGCAGAGACCAGGAGTCAGAAAATCAAAAGAGAAGAACACAGCATATTTTACTTGAAAGAACTGAAAGAGAAACTTCAAGCTCTGAGTAGCAGCACTCAAAGATTCTGTGGGTAAAATATTGATGAAGCAGAAAACATCAAAAGAAGGTGGAAAAATACACAGAATCGCTGTAGCAAAAGAACTATTCTATATCCAACCACTTCAAGAGAGAGCACATTAACAAGAACCAATGGGAGGGCTGAGCCCCAGTGGTGTAGTGGTTGTGCGCGGGACTGCGGCCCACTGGGACAGAGGTTCAATTCCAGCAGTGGGGCTGGGCCTCCTACTCCCACCACTGGAGAGCAGTGATGCCCAAAAAAAGAACCAATGGTAATGTAGGAGGAAATTAAAGCTGTTCTGAAGGCATCAGTTCAGAACAGAAGCCAGGATTGATAGGAGACCAATTGAAATGCTTTAACAAGCTGAGGAAGCACTGGAAGCACACAATCGTCTCCGCCAAGGAATCGCGAGGCCTGACCAACTGACAAAAAAAGTGCTTTTTTTGTACCCAGAGAATGCTCAAGTTATAAAACAATATCACTGATATCATATGCAAGTAAAATTTTCCTGAAGATCATTCTTCAATGATTGCTGCAGTACATTGACAGGAAGCTGTCAGAAGTTCAAGCCAGATACAGAAGAGGACGTGGAACAAAGGCTATTTTGGCTGATATCAGGTAGATTTTGACTCAAAACAAAAAATGCCCACTAGATATTTACTTGTGTTTTATTGACTATGCCAAGGCATTTGACCGTGTGTACTATAAAAAGCTATGAATAGCCTTAAGAAGAATGAGAGTTCCAGAACTGTGCTCATGGAGAGACTGACCATAGATCAAGTCATTTGAACAGAACAAGGAAATACTGTGTGTATTAATATCAAGAAAGGTGTGTATCAGGGTTGTATCGCTTCACTGTACTTATTCAATTTGTATGCTGAACAAAATAATAAGAGAATTTGGATGATATAAAGAATAATATGACATCAGGCCTGGAAAAATGCTTATGAATAACCTTTGATATGCAGATGACACAACCTTATTTACTGAAAATCTGTACTCAAAGCATTTCCTGAAGAAGATCAAGGATTACAACATTCAATATGAATTACAATTCAATGTAAAGAAAACCAAAATCTTCACCACTAGACCACATAGGTAACATCATGATAAAATAAAAGGAGAAAAGATTGAAATCGTCAAGGATTTCATCTTTCTTGGAACCACAATCAATGTCCATGGACTCAACAGTCAAAATAATCAAAGGCTGCATTTTTCATTGAGTAAATCTGCTACACAAAACCTCTCTCAAGTGTTGAAAAGGAAGGATGTTACTTTGAGGAATAAGGTTTGCTTGGCCCAATCCATGATATTTTCAATCCCCTCCTATATATGTGAAAGTAAGGGCATTTATAAGATAAAAATAACGGATGCATTTGAATTATGGTGATGTTGAAAGCAATTGAAAGAACAAATGAATCTGTCTTGGGAAAAATACAACCATAATGTTTCTTAGAAGTAAAGATGGCAAAACATGTTGTCAGAAGAGACCAGTCTTGGAAAAAGACATCATGCTTGGTAAAGTAGAGGGGTAAAAAAGAGGACTATCCTGAACACAATGGTATGACACAGAGACAACATTAATGGAGTCAAACATAAGGACAAATATGGGGATGGCCCAGGACCCGTTGTAGATAGCATCAGCTCTGAGTAGAACCAACTCGAAGGTACATAAACTAACAGCATGGCCAAACTATAGAATGATGCAGGATTCAAGAAAGGAATACACAGTTCCTATACCAGAATGAATTGGTTGACATTCTCCATTTCAAGTGGTAGCATATGATAAAAAAGCCAAAGGTACCAACAGAAAATGTCAAAGGTGCACTGAAGGCATTAGCCACAGATATGGAAATTGGCAGGAAGAAAATTGATTGAAAACTTCCCACAAACTGCTGAGACACTGGAAGCATTCCCTAGTCTATGCAAGAAAGTTGGAAGGCAATTACCTGGTAAACTGACTGGAAGAGATCCATATCTGTACTCATTCCAAACAAAAGTGACCCAACAGGACATATAAATAATAGACAAGTATCATTGCTATCACACACAAGCAAAATTTTGCTGAAGATAATTCAAATAGGATTATAACAATACAGAGACAGTGAGGTGCTAGAAAATCAAGCCAGATTCAAAGAGGATGTGGAAAAAGGGATATAGGTGATGCCATCAGATGGATCTCTGCTGAAAGCAGAGAATACCAGACAGGTGTCTACTTATGTTTTATTGACTGTGTAAAGGCTTTCAACTGTGTGAATCACAGAAAACTATAGATAACATTGCAAAGAATGGGAATTTAAAACACTTTATTGGGGAACCAGTACATAGACAAGTCATTTGAATTGAACAAAGGAATACTGTATGCTTTCAAATCAGGAAAGGTGTGTGTCAGTGTTGTTCTCTTTCACCAAACTTATTCCATCAGTATGCTGGGCAATTAAATCTGAGAAATTGGACTTAACATGAATAATCCTGGCACCAGGATTGGAGGAAAAATTATTAAGACTGATATGTAGATGGTACAGTCATGCTTAGTAGAAGTCAGGAGGATTTGCAGCAATTACTGATTGTGGCAGTTATACACTCCGTCAACTTGCAAAGGGGTGGAATCTAGTCTGTCGATCAGGTTGCAGCTTGAGGACCTGATTTGCAGGCGCTAAGGAGATAAATAGCTCACTGAAGGCAAGAGACTCTCTGCTACACATTCCTGCTGACAAGCCACATGGAACTACGATGATGGAACCAGAGCACTGAAATTTGAGGAGCCATATGGAGACCACTTGCCAGCGCTGAGATGCTTCCACTACCACTGGGTCCACAAAACTTTCCACCCGCTGGCCTGAGATCTTCCTGCATTCGGCATTATTGCATATGTTGTGTGAGTCTGAAGAGGAATTTATAGACTGGTATAAAATATATGAGCTAACACTGGACTTGATCTGGACTGAGCTAGGATGTTTTCTTTTTTCTTTTTAATTAAATCAGTTTATTGGGGGGCTCATACAACTCTTATCACAATCCACACATACATCCATGTGTCAAGCACTTTTGTACATTTGTTTCCCTCATCATTCTCAAAACACTTGCTCTTAACTTGCGTCCCTGGTATTCGTTCCTCATTTTTCCCCTCCCTCTCCCTCATGAACCCTTGATAATTTACAAATTATTATTATTTTGTCATATCTTTCTTAATATATAATTATTCTTTGATATAAAACTGTGTCTTACACACATATGAGTCTCCCTGAATTTGTTTCTCTGGTCTACCCGGACTAGCACACTGATGAAGATCAAGGCTTACAACCTCAGTATGGATTGTAAGTCAATATAAAGAAAACCAAAATCCTCACAGTTGGACCAATGGACAGCACCACGATAAACAGAGAAAAGATTCAACCTATCAAGGATTTCATTTTGCTTGGATCTACAGATCACCTGTACATGGAGCAAGAGGCAGTGTGTGAAGCAGAATAAGGATATGTTGCCTGGTTTAAAATCGGGAAAGGTGTGTATCAGAATGGAAATGTTTCAACACACGAATGAAGCACTGAAAACACTCACTCACCTATGCCAGGAAATGTGGAAGACAACTGCTTAGTCAACTGACTGAGAGAGTTCCATATTGTTTCCCATTCCACAGAAAGGTGACCCAACAGAAAGCACAAGCTATAGAATAGTATCATTGATATCACATGCAGGTAAAATTTTATTTCAGATCATCCGATTACTGTTGCAGCAGTTCATGAGCAGGGAGCTGCCAGAGGTTCAGGACAGATTCAGAAGGGGATGTGAAACAAATGATACCCTGTTTATGTCACAGAGATCATGGCAGAAAGAAGATAATATCAGAGAGATGTTTACTTGTTTTTTTAATGACTTTACCCATGCATTCAACTCTGTGGATCATAAGAAACTTTGAATAGCTGTGAGAAGATCAGGAATTCCAGAACATTTCATTGTGCCGATGTAGAACTTGTACATGGATCAAGAGGCAGTTATGCAAACAGAACAAGGGGGGAACAGTGCGTAGTTGAAAATCAGGAAAGATGTGGGCCAGGGTTGTATTCTTTCACAAACTTATTCTGCCTGCATGCTGAACAAACAATCAGAAAGCCGGACTGGACGAAGAAGAAGGTGACATCAGAATTGGAGGAAAACTTACCAACAACCTGTGATAGACAAATGACACAATCTTCCTTCCTGAAAGTGAGGACACTTGAGATCAAGGATCGCAACTTTCGGCATGGATTACAATTCAATGCAAAGAAGATCTAAATCCTCTCAAGTGGGCCAATAGATGACATCAGGAGAGTTGGAGAAAAGTTGAATTTTGTCCTGCTTGGATCCACAGCTAGGGCTCATGGAAGCAGTGGTCAAGAACTCAAAAGGAGCATCGTAGCAGGTAAATCTGGTACACACCACCTCTTGAGAGTATGAAAAAGCAAGGATGCCACTTTAAGGACTAAGGTTTGCCACGGTATCTTCAATTACTTCACGCACATGTGGAAGGTGGACACTGAAGAAGAATGGATGCATTTGAATTGCAGTGCTGGAGAACATTGACAGCACCATGGACCGGTCAAACGACAAACTGATCTGCCTTGGAAGAAGTAAGGCCAGGCGGCTCCTCAGAGGCCAGGATGGCAAGACTTCGTCTCATATCCTTCAGACATATTATCAGGAGAGGCCAGTCCGGCAAGACTTCGTCTTGTGTTCTTTCGACATGTTATCAGGAGAAAGACATTATGCTGGGTGAAGTGGAAGACCCCCAAGGAAGCGGATGGACACAGTGCCTGAAACAAAGGGCTCAAGCAAGAACAATTGCGGGGCTGGTGCAGGCAGGACTGTGGGGTGTTGCATGCTGGGGGGCAGAGGGTTGCTATGGGTTGAACAGGCTCAGTAGCACCTGACAACAACAAACAGTCAAACTCATGGAAGCAGCAGTCAAGACATCCAACCATGTCATGCACTGGGCCGGTCACTTGAGGTTGGTTTCAGAAAGCGGGGCATTCAAAACCACCGGCTGCTCAGCGGGAGAAAGACAAGGTTTGGAAACCCACTGGGGCAGCTCTATCCTGTCCTCTGGGGTGGGGGTGGGGTCAATGACACGAAGAGTCAGTGTCAGCTCTCTGGCAGTGAGTCTTTAAAATGCTATTCAGAGAATTATTAGAGCTTAAGAGACCCCTGGTGACTTAGCAGGTGACAGGTCGGGCAGCTCACCACAGGTAAACAGTTGGACACAATCAACCTCTCCATGGGAACAAGTTGGGGCTTTCTGTCCCTTCAAAAATGTAATCGTCCTGAAGCTTGCCCTGTGGTCCCATGGATCTGTACTCCCTTCCGGCACGTTCCAGTTTCCTTGCCAGACGTCACCTTTGGAACCATCTTCTTGGTTATCTCCTCTTACTGGGACTAGCTCACACTTTTGTGTGTGGTGACCTCCAAACCGACCCATCATGAGCTCTCAGATCCCTCAGAATGATTCCGCCAAAGCTGAGGCCGGCGTCCACAGTCCACAGTCTGGTCAACCTGCCTCTGTGGGTCTCTTACACCTTCCTTTCTCTGTGCTGCTTCTTCGACCGCGATGATGTGGCCTTGGAAGACGGGAAACACTTTTTCCGCCAGCTGGCCAAGGAGAAGCTCAAGGGACCAGGAACTTTTGAAGCTGCAGACCCAGCACAGTGGCCGCAGGACGTACAGAGCCGTCCCAGGATGAGTGGGGCAAAACTTTGGACGCCATGGAAGCTGCCTTGGCCCTGAAGATAAAACTCAACCCTACACTTCTGGACCTGCATGTTGTGGAGTCCGCTCACACAGACCCCCTCTCTGTGACTTCCAGGAGAACCACTTCCTGGACGAGGAGGTGAAACTCCTCAAGAAGATGGGCGACCCCCTGACCCACCTCCGCAGTGTCGCCAACCCCCAGACCGGACTGGGCGAGGATCTCTTTGAGAGACACACCCTCAAACACGACTAGGAGGCTGCGGCGCCCCGCCACCTGCAAGGGCCACCCCCCCTCCCCTTGCCAGCCTTAGCCCCTCTGCTCGCATCTGCCCTGCCAGCACCAGCCGCAGTGTCACCGCCCTGGAGCCCCTCCCCCAAGCTGGAAACAACAAAGCTTCCTTTGCGGCAACAACAACCACCACAACAAAAATGTAGTCCCCAAAACACACAGAGGCAGATCTAACCTGTCCTATAGGGTTCCAATGAGAATCAACTCCATGGGAATGAGTTTTTGAGTGAGTCATTAGAGCTTAAATGCTAAAGGATATCATTTATAGTCGCACTCTAAATTCATTTTTAGGTCTCCACTTAAATTGAGCTTCCATTGAGTTCTTTCTGACCATTGGCCAACAATTTCAAAAACTTTCCCCTCAGGCAAAAGTGTGTTTGAAAGTGAATTGCTAGCACTTCCCCTAACCAGCCCAGGGAGGGGCAGGCTCACCCTCCAGGACTTGTCTGGGTGTTTCACATCGTCTGCAAACAGCTGAATGACTGTGTACCACCGTGGAACACCATGCTCACGGTATTTCTTCTCTGGGTTATATGTCTTGGTTCTGTTTCAGACTTAGTAAGTTGGTCTTTATAAATTATATTTAAATTTGGCATGTCTTTTCCCCTTAAAACAGATAGTAGTCGATGGCTAGTTCCCTCTTTGTACTGTGGAACTGGGGTGGTAGCTGGGTTCAAAGGTCAGATTAGGAATCCAGAGCAGACTTCGAGGTCTAAGCCCCCAGACAAGGGTGGGCTAGGTCAAGGATAATTTGATGCCAAGTTCCAGAATGCTAGTCCAGGTGAGTTTTCTAAGATCTAAGGAAACCAGTGGGGCTAAGCCATGGTGGTGTAGTGGTTGTGTGCGGGACTGCAGCCCACAGGGTTGGTGATTCAAATCCAGTTGCAGCTCTCCAGGAGCAAGCCCAGGCTTTCTATTCCTAATTCCACCAGAGTAGTGATGCCACACACACACACAAAGAAAGAAAGAAAGAAACAAAGAAAGAAACAAAGAAACAAAGAAAGAAAGAAAGAAACCAGTGGACATGGAAACCCTATGAAGGCCATCTGTCTGCCCCATGCCAAAAGCTGCCTGAGTGTTTGGGTGGGCAAGTGCACACAGGCAGGAGGACTGGGGGAAACAAGCAGCCCACCAACTGTGGGGAGCAGAGTGCTTGTGTGTGCAGAGAACAGTCCAGGTGAGGAATCGTCCTCCTCCTCCTCCTCCACCACCACCACCACCACCACCATTGTCCTTGAGTTACTTCTCACTTTTAGGGATCCCATGTGAGTCAGTCCATTCACATTCCAGAGTTTCAATGCCTGGTTTTCAGTAGCTAGCCAAGCCTTTATCTAGAGGTGTGGCTGGATGAATGGGCTTGAATCTACAACTTCAGATTAGCAGCCAAGGCTGTTAATCATTTGCGTCTCCCAGGGACTCCCAAGGGAGAGGTTGCACTGCTGTTTTGAGAAGCAGAAACTGAGGTTTATGTGGCCTGAGTTCACCCATGGAGCTGGTGTTGCCTTAAAAAAGAAAATCACTCTTTCTAGCAATATCAGGTCCAAACTTCTGGGGTCTGAGCCATCCTTTCCCTCACCCCACCCACAATGGCCCATTTCCTTCTTACCAAATACATTTGGGGTCTACCTCATGTCCCTAACAGTCTGCTCTTCTCCTGGGTCACAAGGATGGCCTTGATTGCAGAGATGGTGGCCAATGGCAGCTCAGTCCTGGTTCATCAAGAAGCAAGAGATGCCACTTGAAGTGTCCCCAGATAGACTGGAGAAGCTCAATGATCGCCCTCTCTTTGGATTAGGCAGGTGCCTCCGAGAAGGCAGAGACGACAGGAACCCTGCATTCCAACTTCAGCACCCCTTAGATGGAGGCTCTCAGGCTGGGTGCGCTGGATGGTCCAAATTTGCTCATTTCCTTTTCTTTCTACACCCTGCTCCCCCTCCCTGCTGGTTGCTGTCTAAACTGACCAAGCACTTCACAGGAGAAAGATGAGGCAGACCATTTCCATAAAACTCTACAGCCTCGGATGCCAAATAGCAAACTCTTGAGACCAGAGAGCCAATCCTGCCCCTCCTAACAACTTTAAAGTCACTCAAAAACCTTCCATATGTTTTTCCAAACAAATGGAATCACCATGATCTGAAATAATCACCTTCAAATGTTGTCAGTGTTCCTTCAGAGCCACATATGGTTCAAGAGCCGCCGTTGGCCAACCACTGCCTCACAGGGTTGCTGTGAGTTCAAATTGACCCCATCTCAGTATTAGGTTTGGCTCGCTTCCTAGAAGCAGTTTACAGACCCACCTCTCCTTCAGAATCCTCAAACAAACCCGGGCACTGTCCACAGGTTCCTACTGTGCGCCAATACAGAAGGCAGGTGGCCCCACCACTGCTTAGCTGGGTGGTCCTGGGCAATTTGCATGCTCTTTAAACCAAAGTGTTCTCAAAGTGTTTTGGCAGCAGCAACACCTGGGAATCTGTTAGAAATGCAAATTCTCAAACCCTCTCACCCCCACCCCGACTCGACTCGCATCTCTTCCTAAAGAATGAGAAACTTGAGCTGTGTCTTAACCTGATCTCCAAGTCATTCCCAAGACAATCTGTGGCCCTGGGCAAAAAAAAACAGGCATCATCAATGTCCCTAACTCAGTGTCTGATGACCCCCAAAGCAAGATAAGTGAAGGTTTACTTACTAATCAGATTAATAAGTAAGCTCAAGTAAGTCCCTGCTTACCTTGTTGATTGAGTCCTCTGCCCCTGTTCACCCAACTCACTGCCCCAAGGTAAATTTTGAAGTCTAGTGACCCTGTGGGACAGGGCAACACTTGCCCCGTGAGCTTCTGAGACTGTAACTCTTTATGGGAGCAAAAGACTCATCTTTCTTCCATGAAGCTGCTGCTGGCTTCAAACTACTGAACTTACAGTGACCTTACAGGACAGAGTAGAACTGCGGGGCTGCTAATGGCAAGATTGGTGGTTCACTGTTCAAACCCCCGAGGTTCCACAGGAGCCTGTGTCCAGGGGAAGATTCACAGCCTCAGAAACGAGTGGCAAAGTGCTCTGTTCAATGGATGGCGGTGGACTTTTTATTCATTCATTCATTCATTTGGGGTTTTAAACATCCTACTACCTGCATTTACGCTATTTTCCTCTACCTGGTAGAGTCCTTGTTAGTTGACCTCCAGTGGCCTCTGAGTCATTGTGACCTATGTGTGAGGAGGCGAGCAGAACAGCTCCGTAAGAGGTTCAAGGTAGAGCACAGGGCAACGAATGGGCAACCTACCAGCTGTTCCGTGAAAGAAAGATGCTGGATTTCATTTTTTCTCAATCTTTGAAGGCATTTGTGAAGCCTTTCTCCCAAGGCATCTCTGGACAGGTTCAAAGTGCCCATCTGTCAATTAGTGGTTGAGCACTTAACTGTGTGTGCCACCCAGGGACTCCAGTGAACAGGGAGGGCTAAAGGATGCTTCCTTGAGAAGATGGATTGACCGGGATCACAGCAGATGGAAGCAGAACACCATTGATGGGGGGAGGGAGTAGGGTACACACGGGGGGTTCTTGATTAAAATTTTGTTCTACACATAGCAACAAAACTCTTCATAAAATGCAAAAATAGTATTGTAATATATTTATTTTAATTTTAAAACACCGTGGGCTGCAGGACATCTGATCACCTTATTATGAAATGTGTTGTGTATCTCAAAAGGATAGCGTTTACTGTCCCGTTTGCCTATAACACATTTCATGGGTCACCAGAAGCCGGTTAGAATTTCAGTCAAAAGTGCCTCTTTAGGGGTCTACACAAGTAATGTTGACTATTTTTCTTTCTTTCTAAAACCATTTTTTGGGGAGCATATCATTCCATAGTTCAACCACATCAAGCAGCACTGTACAATTGCTACCACAATCAGCTTCAAAACATTCTTCTTCTTCTTGGCATTAGCTCCCTTTTATGCCTCCTGCTCCAAAGTATTTTTCTTAATGATGTGGGACCCACCAAGTTCATCCACCACCGGAAGTGTAACCTCACCTTCTCCCATACAGACATGTCCCCCTCTCCTCTTGATCTGATTTCCAAAGAGGGTTCACTAATTACTCTTGTAGGATCATCTGTTGATTTGGAATGACTGTAGAACACTGTTAGATGCCAGAGATGAACTGATCTTCACATACGCCCTACAATATAAGATGGAAATTGACCCTATCTGGAGTGAGACCATCTCTCCTGAGGTGGTTTTTAAGATGTGTTAATAAGGAGGTGATATATAGTTTATGGGAACTAGCGAGGCACGCTCCTCATGCCTTGAAGGACCAGATTTAGGTGACTCACATGACTTGGGAATGAAAGCCTGCTTTGCCATGGTTTTTACTCTTATAGTCGTGAGTGCGTTCAATATTTGTCCCATAGTGTTAGATTAACTTCACTCAGTATAATGGCTTCTAGATCATGGCATGAGGTGTTTTTAAGGGATGCATAATATTCTCTTATGTTTAATGTATCAGAGCTACTTTATCCATTCTTCAACTGATGGGCATTTGAGCTGTGTCCAACTTCTTGCTATGGTGAACTGTTTTGCAGTGAACTCGGGAGAGCTTATGTCTGTTTGTACTCTGTCTCTTCCTTCTTTGGGGCATATACTCAGCAGAGGCATCACTGGGCCAAACACTGTTTCTATTGCCCACTGTTCCTGGAAGCAGTATATGACTTCCTCAAAGATGTACATGTTTACAATCCTGCCAGCAGTGCATGAGAGTTCCAATCTCTCCCCACCTTGGCAGCAAATTGATTGCTCTGCTTTTTTGAAGGGGGCTATCATGGTGGGTGTAAGGTGGCATCTCATCACCAATGTCTGGTTGGTAACTGTGGTGGTCATGTATTCGTGATGTCAATTTCATGATTGGGATGTAGGGGTAGAGCCTGGTCTGTTAATCTGGAGATAGTCAATGAGTAGCCAACAAAGCCTCTGTGTGGGCATGGCTTTCTCCTGAGAATTCTGGGAAGTCTCACAGTATTTCCAAATTTGAGAAGAGAAACTTGACTCAGTCTCTGAGAGATGAACTACTCACAAGATGAGATGACAGCATGCTGATCGTTCCTGATACCTGGAGAATGGAGGAGTCAGAGGAGAAGCCACATGGGCTTGCCCTGATTGAGCCAAACCTCTGGGGCTGGAGAAGCCACAGAGAGACCCCTGCCAGGGCTAAGATGCTCCCACCGCCAATGGATACTGCTGATGGACCCTGAACCCTGGAAATGAAGAGCCAGGGGGAGACCCCTGCCAGCACCGAGATGCTTCGACTGCATGTGCTTCGTGAGTCGGAAGGAGACTTTGTAGACTGGTATCAGACATATGGGCTAATATTATGACTTTGGACTGGACTGGGTTGGGATGCTTTCTCAATGTTCTATTCCTCTTATATATAAACCTTTCCCTTATATCCATATGTGTGTTTATGAATTTGTTCCTCTAGTTTACCCGGACTAACACAGCATCTCCCAGTTGGCCAGTAATCATAAGCATTTCCTCATGTGTTTGTTAGCTGAGTGTTTTCTTGGGTGAATTCTTCGTGCATGACCTCTGCCCACATTTTAATTGGATTTTTTTTCTTGTTGAGATGTTGCAGAATTCTATTTTAGTGGTTGGTCCTTTGTCCATTGTTTTATCGATAAGGATTTTGTTCCTCCCAATGTGTGTTCCCTTTTTACTTCCCACAAACTTTGGCACCCCCTCACCCCCGCGCACACACGGGTTGTCAGGAGTAGGAGCTAGTTCAATGGTAATGAACAACTTTTCCCTAAGCAGTATAGTCCGGAGTCTCCAGTTTCCAGGTGGCCTTGTCCTTGTGTGTATGTATGATGATGATGGGCCACGGGAGGCGGGATTTGTAATTCTAGTCCAGGGTGTGGCAAACTTTTGCAATGGAAGAACCAATCCGATCCCTCACAACAACTTAAAAATTATTTGAGCGCTCTCAATATAGTTTCACAAATAAGGAAGTTTTAAAGTAAGATAAATGCAACCCTGTTTTCGCTTTGTTTCCAAATCCGTTGCTCTGGGGAGGGAGAAGATTCTTCGTCCTCTGCCCCAAACTCCACACTCCCAGTGTTTATTTTGTAGTCCTGGATGGGAGCAAGCAGATGGGAGGTGGGCAGCCGGGCTCACCCTCACAAGGGAGATCTTTGCAAACACAGGATCTCGGCCCCTTCCCAGACCCACTCTGGCCTTGCCTTTCAACTACCCTTCAGATGGCACACCTGGTGCTGGCCGGTGCTGCCGCAGCCCCTGACAGAGGGCACGTTTTACTACAAACTCTCGGGGATAAATTCCCCTCCCACCCTTCTCCTCCCCCAAAGGGGGAGTTGTCCAAGGTCTGATGCCAGGCGTTTGGGTTAGAACCCAAGAGCCTGACTTTGCTTTTTTATTTTAACAACCCTGCCATGTGGTTCTGGGAAAGTGAACTTGGATATTGGGTCTCGGATCAGGATCTACAGACAACCATTGTCCCCCGGGGAATTCGTATTCCCTTGGATGTAGAACTTGTATGCCACTGTGAAAGGCACCCACTTGAGGGTACCTCAAATCAGCAATGTGGTAGTGAATAGACATCTATCTGACTGTGGCCCAGCCCAGGAGTGTACCCCCTCCATTAGTCTTTCAAAAGAAGTATATCTTTTTGCAATTTAAAAAGTCCAGAAGGAAATACAGTAAATATGTAAATGTACGGTGAAACCTGGGAGTGTTGGGACTACCCAGGACTGTATATCCCCCTCTGACTCCGAAGCTCAGAAGTTTACTGCCTTTGACAGCATGTACCATATCTCTTGTGAAAAACATGGGTGCCTTCTCTCTGACGGGTCTCCACCTTGCACGGGGTCACACTTTCATGGGCTTTACGATGCCTTACATAGGACATGCATATATTTACATAGATACATGTATAGCCTCTGCTTTTGAACGTTAGCCCATCTGTCAACCTCCAAACCAAACTCTCTGCCATCCAGTCGATTCCCACCCATCGGGACCCTATGTAGGCTTTCTACTTCTTTCTTCGAGCCTCAGGTCAAGACGCAAAGTGGGGGTGATGTGGCCAAACTCCTTAAGCTGAGGAAGCACCAGGGCGGGTGCCATGAAGCCCAATTGGGTTCTGTTAGGCGTCTCTGGCTGGAGGAGTGCGGGGCGGTCCTGGGCTGCTCTGTGGAGGTGCGGCCTTGGCGGCGTGGGGGTGGGGTATAGAGGCGGCCCCATCAGTGTCTTTCAATGGGCCACAGCATCCATTGCGCACAGTTCAGCGCCAGCACTCTGTGGCAGGTCCCCCTGGAGCCAACTGCCTGCCGTGCTGGCGCTCCGGAACAAGGGCGCAATTTATCAGCCTGATCCTCCTCCTCTGGCCTACTCAGATGCGAATGGCCACTTTGGGGTGTCCGTGTTTGTGTTTTGTTTTGAAGCCATCACATTCCATATTTACAGAAACAACCCCCAGTTTGACTCTAAGGCGGGTGGCCACACCAGGCACCTCTTGCTTCCTTCTCCCGTCAGCACCTAGCCAGAAAAAGCTCAGCGTGGGTCTTGCTCTCACCCAGTAACCCACTGCGTCTGGGGAACCGCCCGCCCCCCCC
>PVJH01023155.1:0-35349 GCA_004026705.1 Nesogale talazaci | reverse complement strand
ATAGGGGGTAAAGTTTATACTGATTGACATAGATAATCAACAATCACACTGAGTTATTACCACATAGGTGTCATCTCTTATCTGTTTCCCCATTCAGTCTGTTATGATTCTACTGTCTGAACTTAATGATGAAATCTGGCCTCACTTAAAATCTAGGGATCCCTGGAGCACCAATGAGGAGACAGTGTGGCAGTGTAGGCACTCAGTGACCTCCCCAGGCAAAGTTAAAGTTTGTGCAACCAAGTAAACAAGCGGGCATTCAGCTCAGAAGCAATAAAGCCCACACGGAAGAAGCACACCAACCTGTGTGATCATAAGGTGGTGACGGGATCCGGTGTCAGGCATCAAGGAGCTAAAATTATATTATTATTAATGAGGGGGGTACAGATTGGGGACCCAAAGCCCATCAATAGGTGAGGTGACATCCTTTTACAAGGGTTACAAGGGGTTACAAGGAGATGAGCCAGTTAAGCTACAGGGTAGTAGCAATGAAATATGCAACCTTCCTCTAGTTCCCAAATGCTGCCTCCTACCCACTATCATGACTCCAATTCTACCACATAAATCCAGCTAGACCAGGAGATGTACAGTGAAGTTGAAAACATGGGAAATTTAGCATAGATGATCCCTCAAGATTAGTAATAGGAGTGGTAATACCAGGAGGGTGGAGGAATGGAGGAATAGAAAGGGAGAACCAACTTCAGGGATCTACATGTAACCTCCTCTTTGGGACATGGACAACAGGGAAGCGAGTGTTGGGACACATTGGACAGTGTACAGTATGAAAAAAATAACAATTTTATAAATTACTAAGAGTTTAAGGGGGAGGGGGAGAGGAAGGGTAATATGGGGAGCTGAAACTGGGAGCTTGAAGGAGAGGGAGGATGTTTTGAGAGTGATGATGGAAATAAGTGTGTAAATGTGGCCTGCATACAGTTGATGTTTGTATGGATTGTGATGGTAGTTGTATGAGCCCCCATTAAAATGATTCAAGTAAAAAAAAAAGATTGTGCAACCAAGCCCTGGTGGTGTAGATAGTTATTGGACTGGTGGCCACACACACACACACACACACACATACACACACACATAAATAGTGGGAAAATTCCACCATTTTAATTTAATTTTTCGACAAACTTTTGGAAACCCCTTCTACACACACATTGCCTTTGTCAAAAATGTTGAACATTCCCTGGAAACCTTTTATAAGCTGAAATGGTGTAAAAAGAAGAAACAATTACCATTAATTTTGAATTGGGGAAAAATGGGTGAGTGTTCCCAGACCCAAAAGATAGCCTACAAAATCACACCAAATAACACAGGGAACGTAGAATGAAGTCAGCGTGTGGAGTTCATAAACTGTTTATGACTGCTTGCTGCTGTGTGTGGTTCCTGGAGAAGAACTTCGTGGAAGCCAGTCACTTGGTTCAGATCCACGCTGTCTCCGTAATGGCTCGCTGCAAACACATGCTGCACATTAGGTTTGCTTTTTGACATTTCTCACAAAAGCAATATCTCTCTTTGGATATCGTTTCCATTAGTGAACACACTTATTAATGAAGATGTTTCTTAAAAGCAAGTGACGTAAGTCAGCGTTTCAAACGGTGGCAATAACTATATTAAAAAATTGCACACTGGTTCAAGGTCTGGGAAGGGAAGAAGAGAAGGGAAGAAGGGCTGCCGAGGGTGACCAAGGCTAAATCTTTGGAGGAGACAGACTCATATTTCTCCTGCAAAGATTCTCGTGGGTTTGATCTGTGGACCTTGTGGAAAGCAGCCCAAATTCTCAATCCAAGGTACCATCCTCTATAGATAATGTAAGTCTATCTTTCAAACACATCTCTTGGAAAAATTCACTGCCCCATCTCTGCTCTATTACCAGAATTCTTGACAGATCTAATTTTTCATACGGTTGATTAGAGTAAAGGAGTCAGTTCTACCATTCTCTTATTCAGTGCAGGTTCTCAACCTTACTCATACCATGACCCTTGCATGCAGTACCACATGCAGAGGTGACCTGCCACCATAAAATCATTTTCCTGGTTACTTCATAATTGTCATTTTGCTTCCGTTGTGAATCATAATGTAAATATCTGATATGAAGGATGTATTCTCGTTGTTACAAATTGGATATAATTAAAGCATAGTGATTAATCATAATATGTAATTCTACATTATGAAATATTTACTTCTAAAAACAAATAAAAGAGATGTTGTCTTGAAGCATGGTGTAGAATGGGTAACAGTTTTCATGGAGGTACTCATATGTGAGCACAGCTGCATGAGTTCAGACCCGCCTGGAGACAGATAAAGAAGTGGTATCTTGGTTCCTATGACCACCAGAAATAAGTGTTTTCTGATGGTCATAGGCAACCTCTGTAAAAGGGTCATTCAACCCCAGAGGAGTTGAGACCCATAGGTTGAAAACCACTGTGTCTTATTGCTCAATGGGACATTCAGCTGGTGCATTGTCTGACAAACTTTCTGAGGGGACTAATCAAATGATGTATTCACTGTTAGCTTCTGTAACAGGGGTGATTCCAACTCAGTGAATCTCAACAGGGTTTCAGAGACTATTGATCCTAAGGGCACAGACAGCCTCATCTTTCTCCCTCAGAGAAGCTGGCTGGTTTGAACCATTGATCTCGTAGTTAACAACACAACACCTAGCTCACGGTACCAGCAGGGCCTCTTGTATTAGATAACAGTCACTAATATTTAATGTATTTTTCCCTGAGTTTCCTTTTCCTCATCAGACATTTAACATTTTCTCAATTTCAGGCCTGTGGTCTAGGGCACAATGCCAGATGGGTCACTTCAACCATCGTTAGACTCTAGCTAGGACAACCATGGTGCTTGACGTGCAGTGGAGCAGTCACTGGGGTTCAATAGAACCTGAGAGCTTCCAGAATGTTTCCTGAAGGCCTGCCAGTACTTCTGCTGAGATTGAAATGACAAAAGCAATAGGTGTGTGTTGGTGGTTACAGGGGTATTCCAAACAAGGGTTTTATAAGTTATTTTATCTGCAATGACTTTGGAATCTCTTTCTTTGGAATTCCTTTCCATAACGCTCAATTATCTTATCTCGCGTAGGTACATTATATTATCTTATATAATTTAACTACATTAATTTACATAAATTTTCTAGGAGCCCTGGTCCCATAGAGAGGAGAGTTAGGCTGCTAACTGCAAGGTAAGCAGTTCACAATCACCAAAATACTCCACAGAAGAAAGATGAGGCTCTCTACTTGCATAAGTGTAACATGCTCAGAACCCCACAGGGGCAGTTCTGTCATGTTCTGCAGGCTCACTGTGAGTTGGAATTGACTCAATGGGACTGAAACTGGTTTTTCATTTATACTTATAAGTACATAAAGCCTAATGATTATGACGCTGACTTAGCAAAGTAACTCAGTATTATACATGCGTTTATGTTCCAACAAATACTTTTTTCCCAGTGCCATTGTGTAGCTATAAAGATGGAGACTCAAAGAAACTAAAATGCTACAGCCCCTGCTAGTGATCAGGAAATCAAAACCACAAACCTCATGTTTGTATGAGACAGTCAAAAAAGATTGCTATGATATCATAAAAGCCTTGATTAAACAGTTATATGAACAGCAAGTGATCTGAAATGAATGGTGAGGAGAGCATAGGATGCTTGGTTAGACTTGAGCATGTGCAATATAGCTGAGAGAACTTAGTGAAACCTGAGTGAAGGTCTAATATAATTGTGGGACAAGAGGAAAATAAGAGGAATTAGAGGAAAGAACTAGGAGGAAAAGAACATTTATAGAGGTCTAAATCCAGGCATGTACATATGTACATATAGTGATATTTAATGAAAGGGAAATAGATCTTTGTACATATATTTATATGTTAAGTATTGAGGTATCAGATGGATATTTTGTCTCTACTCAAATACTCCCTCAATGTAAGAATACTTTGTTCTAATAACCCAGCGTTCTATGATGCTCACCTTCCTGACATGATCACCAAAGCCAAAATGGGTGCATAAGCAAATGTGTTGAAGAAAGCTGATAGTGCCTGGCTATCAAAAGATTTAATATCTGGGGGTCTTAAAGGCTTGAAGATAAACAAACAGCCATCTAGGTGAGAAATAACAGGGTTCACAGGGAAGAAGCAAACCAGCCTGTGCAATCATGGGCTATTAAAGGGATCAGCTATCAGGCAACAAAGACAAAAAAAAAACATGAAATTGATGTGAACAAGGCGGAGGGTGGGGTGGAAACCCAAAGCCCATCTGTAGACAATTGGACACCCTGTTACAGAAGGGTCACAATGAAGAGATGAGCTAATCATGGTGCAGTATAGCACCAAGGAAACAGACAACTTGCCTCTAGTTCCTTAATGTTCCACTATCACCTCCATCCACTATTATGATCCCAGTTCTACTTTACAAATCTGGCTAGACATGGGTACGAATAAGAGCTGGAATCACAGGCAATCCAGAACAGATAAACCCCTTAGGTTTAGAACTAATAATGAGAGTAAAGATACCAGGAGGGTAACAGGAAGGTAGGGGGAGACAGGAGGAACCTATCACAATGATCTACATATAATCTCCTCCCAGGGAATGAAGAACAGAAAAGTGGTTAAAAGGAGACAGTGGTCAGTGTAAAACATGAAAAAATAATTTATAAATTATCAAGGGTTTATAAGGGAGGAAGGGGGGTTTGTGGGAAATTAACTGATACCAAGGTCTCAAGTAGAGAGAAAATATTTTGAAAATGATGATGGCAACATACGTACAAATGTGCTTGACCTAATGAATGAATGGATTGTGATAAGAGTTATAGGAGCCCAATAAACTGATTTTTTTAATGACCAGTGAAGACTTAAAACAAAACAAAACAAATATATGAAAATTGAACTATTATTCCTTGGCAAATTTCCTTCTCATCCTATAGCCTTCTGGAGGCAGTATTTCATCTTTCAAATCCTTTCCTGAAGAATTCTGCACTCTGACTTGTATCATATCAAAATAGTAGTTTTAGCATCCTTGAGGGACTCAAATGATGCTCCTTTGAAATAGTCTCTGTATTATTTTTTCACCAATTGAGTTTTCCTTTCTCTTCAGGCATCTTCATAATAACACCACCCCCCCACACACACACATACACACACACTCACACAACCATCACCACCACCACCAACTGACCTCTCACCATCCCTTCATCATCCTAAGCAATTTGAGAAAATCTATCTAGGTTATCCCTTTGGAATGTCCCTTCTGAATTGATCTCTCTGTCTTGAATTTAACTGGCCTAGCAGGTACCCTCAAAAGTTACTGTTTGGATCAAATCTTACTTTCTGGCAAGCAACCCCAATACTTGCCCCACTTAGTTTTTATGCCACGAAATTACCTTCATGCACTCTGATCTTGTTGAAAAGACTAATGGAAAGAACAGCCCTCCCAGCTGGCTGATCTTAGCGCCTTTGTGGCACACATCCAGACCAAAAGCTTGCTGGGCCAACTAAAAATGCCAGCCCATGTGAGATTCCAACTTAGGTTGCTAGCAAAGCAATGCTAATGCCACGATCTTCTCCCTGAAGTTTCCAGACATCAGCCATAGTTCCTTCATTCGTGGAGGTTTCTTGTCTTCCTTCTTTGAGGTTTTCTCCACCTTCCTTTAAGTGACTGTTCCATCTCAAAGTTGATGTTTTATGTGGGGAATCCTTCCTATGAACTTACTGCAAAACTTCAATGATTTAGGAAGATGTCTCCCCGAGTTTTGTTAAGATTTTTATATTTAATCTTGACCTCAAAATTATTTTTTCCCATTGTATATAAAGAGTTCTTTTTTCTGAAGACACCCCAATGAGATGAGGACATGTCTGTCACCGAGATAACTTGTCAGCAGCCATCTCCTGACGCTAGGGACATGTTTAAACATGAAATCAACCTGCATGGGCATAAATTAGAATCTTAGTAGCAATGTCTTTTGACTTACCCAAGTAATTACTGCATATTTCTTCTTAAATATCTGCCTAAATCAGCCTAAAATCTTTTTACATTTACCTTACTTTTGTGGTATACACAACAGAACATGCACAATTTCAACAATTTCTACACATACAATCCAGTGATGATGATTCCATCCTTCCTGTTGTGCAAACATTCCTGTCCTTTTCTGCATTGTTCCTATCTGCCTCCAAGATTTTTTATCTAATATTTTGTCAATTCAATATTATACAGATAAATCTTAAGGAAGGACAATGTTTTAGGTAGATATTCTTTATAGTGAACTATTGTTTGTTTTTAAGAAGATTTCAGGGCATCTTGGGTTTTAAGGTTAAAGATTATCTCCAGGCATAGGGTTAGGAAATTCATTCCATTTTCATGGCTCAAGGAAATGTGGGTCACATAAGAATGCAAAATTCAGCTGAGCCCTTGTGGTGCAGTGGTTGTGTGCAGGGCTGGGGCCCACAGGGTTGACGGTTCAAATCCAACAGCATCTCTCCAGGAGCAAGGCTGGGCTTCCTACTCCCACCAGGGCAGTGATGCGAAAAAAAAATGCAAAATTCTATTCTGCATTTCCCCCTTTTATCAGAGTTTTCCTATAGAAACTTATATCAAAATGTCCCATAATAGTAATTGGGCACCAACCAGGTCTTCTGCTCTGACACCAAAGGAGTTGTTTATGGAGGCAATTAGCTATATATCCCGTTTTCAATTTAAGGCTTTCTTTCGAAGTCTATTTCTCTAAGTGAATAGAAACCACTTACTGTCTTTGAATGACCACTTACAAGTTAAAGATCCAAAATATTCTGCAAGAAACTAGGAGGTGGAACTGAAACCCTAAGCATGTTGCTAGGCCACTTACCTGGGGCTACTTGTGAAACCATTAATCCAAACCCAACAAAACAAGAAAACAAATCATAAGAGCTATTTGGTTTCCCATAATCAGACTTAACAGCTACCTTTAATAAATCCCTCTCTCACTATTATAAATCTATCACATGATTTTTGCTAATTGAGTACATGCTAGGTTAAAATCTTAGCTATCAAGAGACATTTTCATTCACATCATTCAGTTATTGGACAAGTGCTTCTGAGACTGATATAAGGCAAGGAGTATTATCAATTAGTGTTGAAATAAATAACAAAAGAAGAATCTTGGGTCTGCATGGGGCATCTCATTAGAATGGGAAACACAGTGGAGTCTCTGCATTAGAATATCGAAGGAAAAGGTGAAGAGTCGCATGGATATAAAACACTTTAAAGTGTGACCAAAAGCAATGGGAGGGGGCTGAGACAGAGAGTGCTAGAACAATCGACTTTCTGGGGCATAATCAGAGATGGTACCTTCCAGAGTGAGAGGCTGTAGCCACATATAAGGATGAAGGAAGATTGCCCCAGGATGCCACAATGGCACATGCAAATGCTCTATGTGGGACAGAGTCATCAACATAGGTCGCTCAGCCCCCGCCCTTTGTCTGGCCACATAGGGAAACAAATACAGGAGGGGCCTGGCTGATGTGGGGTCCTTACTCTGAGGTCCCTACTGCCGATCTTTGGTTTGCATTCTGTAAGTCACATCTCATTTACTTCTTCCTCAGATGATTGAGATGTCAAACCATAATCTGGCCAACTGAACTGTGGCCACTGTTTTGTCATCTTGAAACTCTTATCATCTTGATAAGACCGCTCAGGCATGGCGTGTGAACCAGGTAGAATTCAATCAGCACAAAATAAGAACATCTGATACATTTACAAGGTTAAGAAAATAGAATTAAGGAACTCATTGTTCTGAAAAAGCTTTAAAAGTATGAAATTATGTACAAGGATGTATGGCTTGTTATAAGAGCTGGAAAAGCTCCCATAAAATGATTTATTAAAAAAAAAAAAAAGCACCCTTAGAAAGCCCACCTCTATCTGCTTGACTAACAACATATTATCCACTTTTCATATATTCATTATTATCCCTAAAAGAATTTCCAGCTACAGTATCATTTTACCATGTAATAACATATCATAAAAATTTTAAAAACACCCACGCAAAAAAAAACCTTAAAAACACAAAAAGAAAGACACTTTGTGGTTGTCATAGGGATGATCAATATTAGAGAATACATAGCTAGTTTGCTTAGTCTTGTAGGCCTAATGCCTTGTGTCCAATTTCACTTAAGCAAAGTCTAGTGGGAATGCTAGTTGCAGCATGAAAGTGCATAGAGTTAGATGCGGGTACATTTCATTTTTCTGGCTCTGACACTCACTTAGCAACAATCAATAAGGCACTGATAGTATTATTGACCATAGCGATGGAATTGTTGATTTTAGGAGTTGTTCTGGGCCCTGCAGGCCTCTGAACAGGAGATCCTATTTCCCTGAAGAGAATGATTTTCAAGATGTGAGAGTTTGACCTTCTGTCCTCTCTAAAATAAGGAGCACATGGTTAGGAATGAAGATGGGACTGCACCTTGGACTGAATGACTTTTCAAATTTCCTCATCGTTTAAAGTAGTTGTAGGCCCCATTCCTGAGACTCCGCTCTGTGCTGCTCCCGGCCCAGACTGCACTCTGTGAGCGATTCTGCGACGAAGCCGACTTTGAATTGAGGGGCAGTTATTGCAGAATGGAGTTGTTGAACAAGCACAATTTGAATGACAATTAGAACTCACCTTTTGTGCTCTGCCACTCTCACTTTAAATATATTTATATTTCATTTTCCTAGATCAAGACAAGGAAGAGGCTCTGGTGGCACAGTGGTTAAAGTGCTTGATTGCTAACAGCAAGATTGATGGTTCTAACCTACCAGTTTGCTCTGTTGAAGAGAGATAGAACAGTGAGTTTTTGTAAAAAAAAAAAAAAAAAAGTCACAGCCTAGAGGCCTTATAGAATCAGTCTACTCTCCTATCAAATATTCCTATTAGAAATGATCTCCACTGCCACAGGTTCTCTTTGGATTTCCCCAAGATTCAAGCAGGCCCATGACTTTTTCCCCCTGACTCGGGAACTACATCATCGCTCTATGCTTATTAAAGTCAGAGGTGAGTTCTTAATTCAGAAATTACCTTCTAAGTCAATAGACTAATCAATGAGTACACATGATTGGATGTCAAAACTTTTCACTTCTGGGAGAGGTTGGCTTTAGGGGCAAAATGGAAGTGATCAATCAAGGAGAAAGTGGCTTCTTTCTCCACAATCTCCCTCCTCCTTTACCCCCTTTTCAGCCCATCATTCTTCTTGCGAGCCTCTTTCTGACATCTTCAAGGGAAAGAGAATCACGCTCCATTGACAGGAAAGAGGCTTTGTTGGTCCGGTGCCATTGCAAGCTGCTCTCTGCTGATGGTGATACGCTTGAAAGGGCCTCTTGTAGGCATCTCTAGGGGGCTTGTTGGACTTTCTCTGAGACTGGGCACTCTTCTCTCCTACACCAGACAATACAGTTCTTCATGGAGCTCTGTAACACAGCCATCTGATGTTTAATGAGAGAGCTGATAGTGTAATAAGTACATTGAAGAAGAAAAACTTGACTTAGAGCATAATCCAACACTTTGTCATTAAGCACTCATACTATAGGGAATGGTCATTTCCCCCTCGCTGACTTCTCTCAACAACCCCTCAAAACTATTCCAAAGGTCCACTTGCAGAAGACACCTACCAATAGGTGTGTGATTAGATGGCAACATCTGTTCTGTCCCCAGGGGGTTAGGTGTAGAAACAGCAGGCAGATCTCAAGAGCAGCTCCGGCCAATAGTCATTTAATGTGAATTGCCCAGGTAGCTCAACTTTTCTATAACAGCATTAAAAATGTAGGCTAAATCTAAATTTTAGAAAGGAAGATTAAGGAATGGGTAAAATGAATCATATATTTAGCATTTAATAGTATACTCAATACTATATTTAATAAATGTCTAGTAGTATATTTAATGAGCATGAAAATAGGTAAAATCAACATTAATAGTATACCATCCAAATATCATCCAAAATATTACCATACAAGTATGCAATAAATATTTTCATATTAGTTAGCTAATATTGCTTTGAACCAGTCTTTGAAGTCATGTGTGTTTAATGCCAAACGTCAAAAACCAAAGCCACTCCCATCCTAGTCCATTCTGATGGATAGCAACCTGGTGTAGACTTTTCAAGACTATAAATCCTTTACAGCAGCAGATGGCTTCAACTGGTGGAGTTGAATGACTGACTGACCGTGTAATCCAATGTCAAGCCCACAGAACCACAGGGATTCTTCTCATGTAAACTGTTGTTGACATCAGTAAATAAGGCGGTTGGGGGGGGGGGGGTGCTTAAGTGGAACGCAAATGTCTTGAAAATGATGGTGGTAACCGAGGTACAAGTGTGTGTTGCATACAATGGCTGGATGGATGGATGGTTTGTGATAAGAGTTGTAGGAGCCTCCAGTGAAATGCATTTTTTAAGTAAATAAATAAAGGAACAGCTGCTGCTGTTGCTTGGTGCCATTGAGCTGGTCCCAACTCACGGCGGCCCTGTGTACCACAGACACACACTGCGCAGGCCTGGGCCATCCTCTTGACCACATTAAAATTGTGGAACAGTCACCTATTACCAGGGTTCCTGTACTGGACAGTGTAGCCCTATTGAAAGTCTCCTCTTTGCTTTTCATTTTTCTTAAACAGCTCTTTTGAAGTATAACTTATATGCTATCACACTTTCCCATTTTAAGTGTATCCTTCAGTAATTTTAATACATTTATAGAATTACATCTCCATCACCACAGAAGGATTCTTTGTAATTGCTACCTGTTCCTACTCCAGATCAGGTCCTCAAACAGGGGTCCAGTTCACTGTCCCTTAGACCATTGAAGGGCTGGACTATAGTTAAAACAAAAACAAAAACAAACTATGAAGGAATTCACTGCAGGCCCAGGATGAGGTCGTCTGCGAAGCAGGACAGCAGCTGCCGCAAAAACACCAAGCGGGCCGGATAAATGTCCTCGGTGGGCCACATGTGGGCTGTAGTTTGAGGACCTCTGGATAATCCTCAATCTACTTTCTATCTCTGCATATTTGCATCTTCTGGACATTTCATCCAAGTGGGGTCATATAATAAATGTCATCTCATGGGATAATATAATGTATTGTTTTCACCTACCAGAGTATTTTTTGGGGAGGGGCATCGCTTCCCTCTGGTGGGAGTGGGAGGCCCAGCCTTGCTCCTGGAGAGCTGCTGCTGGATTTGAACCACCAAGCCAGTGGGCCCCAGTTCCCCACTCAACCACTACACCATCGGGGCTCAGCCAAACTACCAAAGTATTTTTGAGGTTCATCCACACTGTTGCCTTGTTCACTTTTTATTCATTTTATTACATTCAGCGTGATTTCTATTGTATTCCATGGTATAGATAAACCACTTATCAATTTCATTCCAAGGAGGCTACCTAAGAAAAACTAAAGTACATACCCACATAAGGCTTGCACATGAATATTCAGAGTCAAATTATTCCAAACAGGTTAAAGAGGAAAACACCCAATGTGCTCATCAACAAAGAAATACATAGGTCAAATGATGCATTTCTATGTTTAACTTATTCAAAACCTTCCAACTTGTTTTACAAAGCATTTGCCTTATTTTTCTCTGCTTTCTGATCCCTTTGCATTGATCCTTGATCGTAGAAGAACTCAAGAGGCTGTGAAGTTGTTTTCCACCATTTCCCAATGGAAGTGTCTGTCAACAGCGGTTCTTAATCTGTGGGTCTCAACCCCTTTGGGGGTCAAACAACCCTTTCACGGGTGTCAAGTGATTCATAACAGTAGCAAAATTTCAGTTATGAAGTAGTAACAAAAATAACTGTATGGCTGGGGGTTCACCACATGAGGAACTGTATTAGAGGGTCGTAGCATTAGGAAGGTTGAGAACCACTGCTGTAGAGGCTGTTGCCTACATGGGGGCTGTTATTCAAACAATCGACTATTCTGTAGAAAGTAAGTAAGAGTCCTCATTTCATATCTTATTATGATATAAACTTGATTCAAATCTTAGCACAAGTAAGATGTGACATTCCTTTAAAATGTTCCCTTCTTATTGTTTAGGAATAAGAAGGTATATATTTTATAAGTCCTGGAAAAGTCTATTTTCTACAGAAGATTTAAAATATGTGGCAATCACTTGCAGTTAATTGGTCAAAACAACAAAAATGCCACCAAGTCAATTCTGTCTGACAGATACCCTACAGGATAGGCTAAAACTCTTGCTGTGTGTGTGTTTCTGAAACTTAACTCTTCACTGGTGTGGATAGTCTCATCTTGCACAGGAGGAGAAGCTGGTGCTTTTGAACTGTTGGCCTTGCAGGCAGTCTCTCAATGAGTTACCCACTACACCACTAGATCTCCTCTAGTGAGTCGAAGGTATTTTTAAATGTATACATTTAAAATTTGTACATAATCATGGCAGAGACCTTTCAAACTCTCTCTGTAACTGCAAGGGACAAAATGGCTGTGTGAGTTTTTATGGGTGGCCTCTCAGGGAGGCCCTGTCCATCTCAAGAGAGGCTCTACAAATGAATGCTCAATTTTAACTGAAAGGTTCCAGGATGGAGGAAGAAGAGCTGAGAGAAACATGGGACACCATCTCTATGTAAATGTAAAGGAAACTTTTCTGCCGTTTCCTGATTTTACCATCCTAATAAACCTGTTGGGGTTTCAGAGGAAGCTTGAAGCCAACGACACCAGTGATTTGTCTTGGTGTTCACTGGAGGGGAATCGGAAGACAATGTGTAGATTTAATCAGCATTTGATTTTCCCCAGTCCCTTTGCATGTAGAGAGGAGCAGCTGGTAGTAGGTAATCCTGCTCTTGGGAATTATCAAGTAAAAGAAAGAGACAAGCGGTAGCTCCTACAAAGGCAGCTTTTATGAGCTGAGCTAAAGTAGCACTGGGGAAGCAGCTGGGTTCACCATTTTCATCCAAATAATTACTGGAAGAGATAGATGGTTTTCAAGGTCAGCGGTAGAAAGGGGAACTAATGGCTAGCTCTTCCTTAGGGAGAACACTCACAGAAGAGAGGATGAAGACATCAATAATTCTCCAGCCTGCCTGAAAGGAGCAAGGCAGTCTGAAGGAGTGTCTTTTCCACGAGTGTGAAAGACCCGTGTTCAAATCATGAATCTTCTCTATATAATTTTGCTTATATTATTTCCCAGATTTGAAAAATAGAGAAAACAAAGTCCACTCGAGAGGTTTTTCTGTGAGCATTAAAGAGGTGCATCAGGAAGAGTTCATTTCCTTTAACCTTTCCAATAACTGGGACCAGAATTTCTGGGTGGAGTAAAAGGTTAACATGATTGGTTCTGAACAGAAAGGTTGATGATTCAAGCGCACCCATAGGTACGTTGGATGAAAGGCTTTGATATATACTTCAGAACAATCTGGCCATTGGGAACCCTGTGGATCACGCTCTTTGGTAACATGTGTGAGCCATGATGAGTCAAAATTAACTCAATGGCAACTAGTTTGTGAGATTATTTGTTGTTTTTAAATAATGAAGCTAATGAATTTAAGCACAATCAGCATCAGTTAGCTACCTTTTTTCTTTTTAACTCATTGTATTGGAGACTTATACAACTCTAATCATAATCCATACATTCATCCTTTGTGTCAAGCACATCTGTTGCTATCATCATTCTCAAAACATTTACTTTTTACTTGAGGCCTTGGTATCAGCTCCTCCTATTTCCCCTCCCTCCCTCCCTAGTTTCCCCTCCCTCCTGAACCCTTGATAATTTAAAAATTCTTAGTATTTTGTCATATCTTACACTGTCTCATGTCTCCCTGCCTTTTTCATATGAAATTGTTCCAATAAATTTTGGACAGTGGTGCTTCCTGGCTAAATAGCCACTACAACAAATATTGCATCGCAATACAATCCTCTTCTTTTGAAAACAAAACCACCCCAAACTCACTGTCCTTGAGTGGAGTCCAGCACGCAACAACCATTTACAGCACAGCAGGATATCTTCATGGGACTTTCAAGGCTGGAAATCTTTTCAGAAACTTATGGCCACATCTTTCTGCTATGGAGTCACGGGTGAATTTGATGCTGACCTTTCAGGTAGGAGGCAAGTACTTTGACCACTGTATCTTGTAACCAGTGTTCCTTCTGGGAAACAAAGACTTATGGCTGACCCGCCGAAAGCTGATCAAAAACATTTTCTAACCTACTAGGGCCAACTAATGTGTCTATTTAACTTTTAACCTGACTTTGTGGCCTGGCTTTGCCCTAGAGAAAACTGTTTTCTCCTGTGGCTGACCTTGAACTTCCTGGTTCCTTTGGCTTCTTAGAAAGCCTATGCTAACGCAAACTATGTGATCTATGGGGAGGTGGTTTTGGTATGGTAGCTTCACATGCCAGTCCTACAGCACTATCAGTAGGGATGCTGATTTAAGCCTGGTTAAACAGCAGCTCTCCAGGAGCAAGGCTGGGCCTCCCACTCCCACCAGAGGGCAGTGATGCCTAAAATAATTATAATAACAATAATAATAACAAACCTGGTTAGGGTGACTATCCCCACTGAAAACCAATGCACGGAGTGGAAGTTTATTACCCAGACACGGAAAGGTTTGGGGAAGACAATGAAAACACACACACAAAAGGAAAGCACAGGAATCTTTTTCAAAGTTGTGAATTTAATTGTTTTTACAGTACCGCCTGCTCACCTTCAAAGTACCCTCCATTACACTTAATACATTTGCCAAATCTGCGATTCCATTCTTGGAAATATTTTTCAAATTCATCTATTTGGATGGCTGACCGCACCTCCCTCTTTTTTTTCCTTCACTTCTTCTACACTGTCGAATTGTTCTCCTTTCTTGTCCCTCTGCATTCACAGAAACAAGACAAAGCCACACAGAGAGAAGCCAGGTGAGAAAGCTATGAGACAAGAGAGGCGTGCTGCTGTTTGCCAAAAGCTGGCACACTGAGATGGCCATGTGAGCAGGACCATTGGTGTAGTAGAAAACCAGACCCCATCTGCCTCAAATCAGGTCTTTTTGTCACACACTCTTCTATAATCTTTACAGAACCTCTAAAGTAAAATCTTGATTAACATTCTGACCTGATAGAACAAACTCAAAATGTGCTACAAGTCGACATCTTTGTTCATTTTGCTCATTTTGATCATTCAGAATGAGGTTTGTCCTTGGTTGACATTTCACCTTTTTTTGAAATGAGAAAACTGTTACAGTTGAGTTTCTCCCACAGTGCTAGGGCCATTTTGATATTTATCACATCATTCAGGGATGATAGTGGTCAAACATTTAATAAACAAACCCCTAGCATGATTCTGGGGGAGATCCCTGGCCATGTAGTGATTGCACATGAGGCTGTTAACTATAGGGTCAATCATTCCAAGCCACCAATTGTTCAGGAGAAAGACAGGACTTTCTACTCTCCTCAAGAGTTAGTAGTCTCAGAAACCCACAGGGACAGTTCAACTACGTCATATAGGATCTTTATTAGGTGACAGCGACTTGATGGCAAGTGAGCTTGCCTAGGTTTAGAGTTTTGGAATGTGATGGCTAGGACCCCCTCTCTTTGGTGATGCATGCGATCTTAGCTGTAATGTTAATTGATGGTTTTGCAAGCCTCACGTGTCCTGTGGGCCAAGCGTTCCCCACTCCAGCTTTAGATATGCTTAGAAACTGTAGACTATCGGGCCTAACTCACAACTCATGAATCAATCTCTAGGATGGCCTAAAAATTAAATTTTTCACAATCTTCCCCAAAACACTGTCCAACTAAATCTAAGGAACCTTGGCTTTTTTAGGGTAGCCAGGAGTTTCTATGCATTCTAGTGCAAATTTATGTTATCTTCCATTCTCTGCACACATGTTAACTTTCCCCATAATCCTTCAGACAATTACAAATCATTGAAGCTGTCCTGGATAGATGATTTGAGCTTTCCCTAGGAGATAGAATGCTTTCATGCACATGGTTTTATAGCTATTCTGTTACTGACATGAAGAAAAGACCATCATGAAGTCATGCCTTTTGACATTTACTCAATTCTCCACCACTTCAATTTCAGCCTTCTTCTATCCAAAGTAACAGATATCATAATAGTTTGGACAGAATAGTTTGGAAAGAAGACAACCACCCTCCCCACCCCCGCATTGCCTTTCCTTTACCACATTCTTCATTCTGGTGTCATTTAATTCAAAGTTTAGATCTTCCAAAGTTGGTACATAAGCAAATGTGGTGAAGAAAGCTGATGGTGTCTGGCTATCAAAAGATACAGTGTCTGGGATCTTAAAGGCTTGAATATTAAACAAGTGGCCATCTAGAAGAGAAGCAACAAAACCCACATGGAAGACGCATACCAGCCTGTGTCATCATGAGGTGTTGATGGGATCAGGTAGCAGACATCAAAGAACCGAAAATCATATCACTGTGAATGAGGGGAATGTGGAGTAGACCCCCAAAGCCCATCTGTAGGTAACTGGACATCACCTTACAGAAGGGTTGTGGGAAGATGAGCCAGTCAAGGTGCAGTGTAGAAATGATGAAACATACTACTTTCCTCTAATTCTTAACTGCTTTCTCCTCACCCTCTGTCATGATCCCAATTTTACCTTACAAATCGGGCTAGACCAAAGGGTGTACACTAGTACATATAGGAATTGGAAACACAGGGAATCCAGGACAGATGAACCCCTCAGGATCAGCGTGAGAGTGATGATACCACAAGGGTAGAGCAAAGGTGGGGTAGAAAGGGAGAACTGATCACAAGACCCCCTCCCAGGGGGACAGACAACAGAAAAAAAGTGGGTGAAGGGAGACGTCAAACAGTGTAAGATATGACAAAATACTAAAAATCTATAAAGGGATCCGTGAGGGAAATAGGGTGAGAAGGGAGGGGGAAAATGAGACGCTGATACCAAGGACTTAAGTAGAAACCAAATGTTTTAAGAATGATGAGGGAACAAAGTGACAAATGTGCTTGACACAGTGGATGTCCATATGGATTGTGGAAGAATTGTACAAAACCCTAATAAAATGAGTAAAAAAAAAAAAACTCTTTGTTCTTCTTGCTTTTCCTCCTATTTGAGAACGATGAATATACTTTCTAACTTCTTTCCTTTGTAGGATAAAACAGATAAATTTCATGATACATATAACGGATGCTCAATATTTGGAGTTCAAGCCATTTTCTCCTGGTTTCCTTCCTGGGCAAGGCTGACTCTTCTAGGGGTTTCTAAATGGGCCCTACTGTGGTTTGCAGGTGCAGTCATTTTGTTGGAAACCAAGTCAAGATTTACATATGCAAATGTGTGTGGATGTGCCCAAACTGAGTAATTGTGCATGCAAATAGGTGATTAAATACACAATTACCAAATCTGCATGAACAAATGGATGTTGTGCATATTCAAAAAGCTGTGGGCACCTGAACATTATGCAAGCAGGCAGCTTTCCCCCCAGCCTGTGGAACCTGGCCCCTGAGGGCTGCAGAGTTGCTTAACCCCTGGAGCAGGCCAGCCTCTCAAGTTGCACAAGTGGAATTTACTCTTTGCCCTCAGCTGCCATGGCAATGACCAACTCTTTGACAGGGTCATCTCCAGGAAGTACCCTGGGAAAGGGGTTGGTTTGATTTTTGCTGTGGCTTTCCACATGCTAGATTTTAAAGCAGAAATTTAAAGACAAGATTCTTTAATGACCAGTAACCAAACCGAATAAAACAAAACAAAAACAAGAGCTTTGGATCTTTCACTAGGATGGACCACATGCCTATCTGTGCAAACCAAAGCTTCAAAGCAGGTGTAGAGAATTCAATCCAAATTAAACTGCAGAGGACAATAGAGGCAGCCTCCTAATGCTCGTTTCCACAGCTGTGCTGCCTAAAATGTGAGAGGCATAATTGCTCTAAGGTAGCAGATTTTCATCTTTGAGGGTGAGAGAGAAGGAAGCACCAATGGCTTTATTTCTTCATTTCTTCAGGATTCAAGATCTCGGTCCTCTACCTCCCACATAACCATGATGGATGACGCTGTCAGCAGAAAACATCAATGAGAAATTATTTCACATAACTAAGGGGGTTTTTCTGACAAAAGATTAGTGGTGATGCCTAGACTAGCCCACCAGGAGCCAGAGATAAGTAGAGTTTGAGGCAGCCGAAGAGTAGTGATTGCTGAAATACTTTTTTTTTTTAATGAAGGTCTTTCATCTCTAGGTTAGTCTACCTTCCCCACACTCAGTTTTAAGGGGAACCGCTTCCAGTGTTTTACTTCACAAAGTGAAAGTGATATTACAGCAGGCTGCAAAATCAATTATTCAATGTGATCAATGCGCCAGTTGAGTGGCCTAATTTCTTTATTCAGCACCTGTCAGGAAGAGATTTCAAAGTCTTCTCACCAGAAGTCAGAAGTGAATGGAAGTAGCCGTGTGCCCAGGAAAAAGTGGCCAAAGTTCCTCTGGAGAAGAAAACCAGGTAGCTGATAAGGCATCCAAATGTAGGGAAGCATTGACCAACAATTGTCCAAGACTGTCTCAACAGACAAGACCCAAAGAAAGCTTCCTGTGCCCAGGAGTTCATGAGCATTTTGCTTCGACATAAGAGTTTGAGTAGATAACCCAGGATCTTCAGGAACTACAAACCACTTATGGTACATATGGTCCATTTTGGTCAGGTATGTGTTTAGTTAAATAAAGTGACCAGACGTCCTGCTTTTTAACAATTTAACAATGTCTCACAGGGTTTAAAAAAGAAAGAAATATATTATAATACTATTTTTGCATTCTATGAACATTTTTGTTGCTTCATATAGACCCAATTTTTAATCAAGAGCCCCATCCTGCCCCGAGTCAATGGTATCCCGCTTAAAATCTGGACACTTTAAAAACTGACTTGATTAGATCAGACACAGAAACTAAGCAAAGCCCACCTCTTCCTGCAGTATCAATGAAAAATGGTCACTTCTTCACTTTTCTTGAGTGGCTAAATAAGTTTCACCAGTTTCACAAGGGACTGATGCTCTGCTAGACCACAGGATTCAATAGCATTGGCTTTTATTCATGAACCCTGACCTGTGACTTTGACTTCTGGGCTCACCTTCCTTCTCCAGTGACTGACCTCCCTAAACAAAGGCCGGCAGACTCCCCATCAGGTCCTCAGAGGCAGCTTCCAGGGCAGGTACTTTTTGGAGCCTGTGGCAGAACCAACTCAGACCCTGCGCCTGGATCTGGGTCTGAATGCAGTGAGGGTGGTTTCGTTTATTCTTTTTTGGTCACTTTTCTTCTTCTTCTTCTTCTTCTTCTTCCTCCTCCCCCTCCTCTCATGCCTCAGAGACACCAGAGTTAATAACACTATTTTTGATTTTGAAAATAAATAAGGATGTGGAAAAATATAATTATACTATAATTTTTTTAATTACAAATTCTTTGAAGCCCATTCATTTATATAGTCATGTGTTACTTAATATCCACAAGACACTTTGTTAAACAGGACATTGTATGAACCACATCTTATATACAGGAAATCCCTTTTGTACAAAATCACTTTTGGACACTGTATGAACCACATCTTAAATACAGGAAATCCCCAGATTATGAAGGAGTTCTGTTCCTCAATCTATCTTTATGTTAAATGTGTACATGATTCAGGACAGTTATGTACAGTTTGTATAGTCAATTCATCAAATGTTTGTGTTAGAGCAGTGGTTCTCAACCTGTGGGTCACAACGCCTGTGGGGGTTTAACAACCCTTTGACAGCAGTCACCCAATTTGTAACAGTAGCATAATGATAGTTTTGAAGAGCAAAGAAAATAATTTTATGGTCGGGGTCATCACAACATGAGGAACTGTATTAAAAGGTTGCAGCATTAAGAAGGTTGAGAACCACTCTGTTAGAGAAGAGCATATACTGGTGCTTTTTCTAAGAACTAAAAAGATAAAGGAATACTTCCAGGTACACTAAACTATCTTTACCATAATAATACTGCAATAATGTATTCCTATGTGTCACACAGTGACTTTCTTATATAGAACCATTGTATGTGTCTTGAAATTTTTCATATCATAGGTTTGACAGAGACTGGGACCTCAAAGGTGTCGGAAATTGGTTTTATTTGATGCATGAATGTATATTAATTTATCCATTCACAAGAAAGAGTTTATAAAAACAAGTACTGTGTAAATAAAAAGGATTAGTCACTGTATTTTCAGATGCTCTGCAAATTCCACATTTTTCAAATAATCCTCTGGATTTTCTTCTCTGGCCAATAAGTGTACTCCCCCTTCTGCTAAATTTCTAGAGCACATCATTTATCTTTCTCTGTTTTGCCACTTAACATTTTTGCTTTGTTTTAAAGTTATTTACAATCTCATCCACGCCCCCCTATTATAATGTATTTGATTGATGGGAGTTGCGAAGGTCAGTAAGGGAGGAAACTAAGATTTATCCCCTACTTACAATGTGTCAGGCACTATGCCAGACATCTTTGCAGGTATCATCTTATCTATCCTTTGCAAACCTTAATTAGATAGCCACTATTTACATTTTGCAAGCAGTGAGAACACAGCTCTGAGAGGTTCAGAAATAGCTGGGGGTCTGGTCTTTCCTGGGTCCCACCCTCAGCCCCACCATTTACATGCCATATGATCTTGGATACATTTCCTCAATCTTTCAGAGCCTCATTTTTTTCATTTGTAAAACAGGCATAGAATAAGTGCCAATGTAGTGTATTAAATAACCTCACTGTTAAGATGATCATGGGGATTAAAGGAAGCAATTCATTAAAAAAAAATTTAATTAATTAGCACAGGCTTAACTTATGTAAATTCTCAATGCTGTTGCTGATATTGTTAGGCATTACCCATTGTAAAAAAAAAGCAAAACCTTTACATTCTTAGTAAATTCTTATTGCTAGTTGGCAATAATAAATGAATGTGTCAATGATTCCTTTCTAGGTGTTTTTTTCAGGATTTTGGACACAGCTCCTAGAACCTTGAGATCTAACAGTGGCAGTGCCTCCCCAGAGTCCTTCAACTTTGTAGATTCTGTCACTTCAAACCCTTCAAACCTTCATTGTTTTCTTCAGGAAGCATGAATAGCCATCCTGGCAGGCTCTTACAAATGAATAATTGCTAATTAGCATTGCCTCTGCCAGGGAACTGATGTACATCTTACCTTTAGTCTTTTAAGAACTCAAGCACAGCTCTTCTACACCCCTGTTAATATTTTCCCTTTCCATGTTTATTTTTAAAAGCAGTGATTCTCAAAGTGTGACCTACAGAAGTCCGAGGTCTCCTGGACCTAGTCAAGTGCTCCTTAAGCTCAAACCAATTTTCATAAAAATGTCAGATACACTAAATACCTTTTGCTATGTAAGGAACTGTGCCCCTCCACACCCCCATCCTGCCTCAAATGGGTTTTGAAATCGAAATCCTTACACCTGTAAATATGACTCTATTGAGGAGGAAAAAGTTTATCTTTTTTTGTGTTAACAAGGGCATACCATTGTAGGGTGGATCCTAAATCTACTCAGTCCTGCTTTATAAAAAGACCAAGAATAGACACAAAGGTTGACCAGAGGAAGAGGAAGATAAGCGATAGAGATATGCGCAGAACCATATATGGCAACAAGTGCAAGAACGCCAATCCTAAGTGGAACATAGACCAATAAGGACAAAACTCCCCCTAGAGTCACACCCTAGAGTTCATTCAGACATCTATTTTGCTGAACTTTAAAAAAAAAAAACTAAAAAAAAAAAAATTTCTGTTCTTTAAAGCCACCAACTGTTGGTACTTCTGCCACAACAGTAACCAGTAACTAAGACACCTTTCGCACAAGAATGTCATTTTTGCTGATTTCCACAAAGGTGGAGTTGATGAAATTCCTGGCATTTTATGTGACGCCAAACTAGACTTGCACTTATTATATTGTTCACCATCAGTCACTATACAAGAACACTTTGTTCTAATAAACTGACATTTTGTGATGATCAGTCCCTCCCTACACACACACACACACACACACACACACACAATCACTGAAGACAAAATAGGTACATAAGCAGATATAGTGAAGACAGAGAATGGTGCTCAGCTATTAAGAGATATAGTGTCTTAAAGGCTTGAAGTTAAACAAGCAGCCATTCAACAGTGAAGCAGCAAACCCACATGGAAGAAACACACCAGCTGGCATGATCATAAGGTGTCAGTGAGACTGGGCAGTGGGCCTCACAAGATTCACAACAAACAGTAAACAAACAAAAATGCATTGGTGAGAATGGAGGGAAGATGGAGCGGAGCCCCAAAACTTATCTATGGACAATGGAACATTTCCCCCCCCCCCCAGAAGAGTTGCAGGGAGAGGGTAAGTCAATAAGGGTATAGTTGAACACTAATTGATCACACAAAATGCCTCTGATCCCTTGAGATCTCCTCATCACGCCCACCCCCACTATCATACTATCATGACCCTATGCCGCTTCCCATACTAGACTAGACAGGAATATGTACATAGTTATAGGCAGGAGATAAAAATCACAACACATAGAACTCAGGTACAGAAATGGGAATAGTGATAACAGAGGGGTAGGGGAAGGTGGGGAGAGGTGGAGCGAGAGAGGTCACTGATCACAACGAATGGCACATAACCACACATCCCCATCCAGGGGGAAGAACAAAAGAAACCAGAGGAGAAGGGAGACAGAGGTTGGTGTGTTAGTCTGGGTAGACTAGAGGAACAAATTCATAGAATCACATATGGATATAAGGAAAACGTTTATATACAAGAGGAATGGGACATTGAGAAAGTATCCCAGCCAGTCCAGTTCAAAGCCGTAAGTCTGATATTAACTAATATGCCCGATATCAGTCTATAAAGTCTCCTTCCGACTCACAAACTCACAGATCATTGGGTGTAGAATCCGGGCACCGACAGGGTCTCCCCATGGCTCCTCGCTTCCGGGGCTCAGGGTCCATCAAGAGCATTCCCTGGTGGCAGAAGCAACTCATCGCTGGTAGGCGTCCCCATAAGGCCTCTCCAGCTTCAGAGGTCTGACTCCATCAGGGCAAAGCTGTGTAGCTTTTCCTCCAGCTCCTCAAATGTTACCATCTTGTCTTGTCCATGATTTGTGGTCTCTAAGACTAACTCCCAACAACTGGGGAGTTAGCTTCACATCTCCTGAGGGAAATATCGCGAGATTTCCCAGAAGTCTCAGGAGAAAGCCATGCCCACATGGAGGTCTTATTGGCTACTCAATGGCTATCTCCAGATTAACAGGCTAGACTCCACCCCTACATTACAATCATAAAATTAACATAAGCACATGACTGCCACAGGTTGGTGTGAGATTTGAAAATAATTAACAATCTACAATCTATCAAAGGGCCATGTGGGGTGGGGTGTGGGGAGGAGGGAGGGACAAAAAGAGGAGCTGATCCCAAGGGCTCAACAGAAAGTAAATATCTAGAAAAGAACAATGGAATATAGGTACAAAAATATCAGGTACAATTGATGTATGGATTGTAGCAAGATTTGTAAGAGCCCCAATAAAATGATTAGTTAAAAAAGAAAAAGAAAAGAGTATGTAATCAATGAAAAATTAAATATATTTTAGTAAATGTCTACCATTACATATGATGAAATGGCAAATATTATTAAGCTGCATACAGAATGATCATGGTTATCCTAATTAAAAGCATTTGTGTGATTGCTGTAGTCACAAGTTGAATTAGATACATTCTCCATGAAAAAACCTTGAACTTGAAATACCTACCAACAAACAATCGATGGTTACCCAGACATGGGTATTTCACAGACATTCTTCTGAAAATGAAGTGGGCCTGTCGCTTCAGGAAAGTAACTGACAGCATTTGTTGCCAGCAATAAAATTAGAGCTTTCAAGCAAAATTTAAAATTTTGAAAAGCTCGTATCCACCACTGTGAGCTTGACAGTTCCTTACTATTTAGAGAGCTCTCTGATAAGACCGACAGCAATATCTATGTAAACATATTTCTTTTGGAAATTATAAGATGAAGTATGTCAAATTTGAAACAGCAATCTAATTCAATCAACCAAATAGTCTCCAAGTGGCCAGTATTCGATGTTACAAAATTATGCATGTTCACAAGACTCATTCAAAATACAAGGGAGGTGGATAGGCTTTAATGCACTGAAGTTCAAAAAGTTTATGGAGATGGTTCTAGATTTCACACTGCAAGAGATTTTAATCTTGAAATGAAAATGCAAAACCATTGGCATGGAGCCGACTCCTTGGTCTCCTGGCAACACCAGTGTTAGGGTAGCAGGGTGCTGCCAAAGAGTCTCAGAAAAGACTTCACTCCCCATTTTCAGCTGCAGCCGAGGCCGTTAAAATTTTGCACCACCGCACAAGAACTTCAACTCATCTTTTTTTTTCTTTTTAGATGAACTGATTTATTTGACACCTTAAATTAGACCAACAAAATATAAAAGGATCACATCTCTATCTATTTGAACATAACACAGCAGGGGAGAGCAACAACAAACTCTAGAATGGATCTCAGAATATAAGGCAAAAAAGACCCATACAGAAAAATGTCAGGTTTCTAACTTCGCAGAATCCAATACATCTTTAGAAAACCACTATCAACTTCTGGCTTCATTGTCAAGAATTTCCACCATGATCTGGAAAGACTATGTAATTTTTTTTTTTTTGTCAAATAACTATCTGTATATAATCAGCTTTGTCCCCACCTATATGCAACAACCATGCAAGCATATGTTAATAGATTTACTGCAGAAGCAGATAAGAGAGATTCATCTCTCTTTTATTTTGCCAGCCATGAAAGTTATTTGTAAAAAAGAAAATTTGTATACATAAGAATTGTGTTTGCGGGCTTGGTGGTTCCGCAGGCTTGGCGGTTCAAATCCAGCGGCAGCTCTCAGGAGCAGCACCGGGTTGAGCCCACGACCATCAGAGGCAGTGATGCCCACCCCCAAAAAAACACTCATGAATTGTGTTATAATTTGTATAAAATATTGTGTATACTCATGTATGAGACAACCCAAGTATCAGCCAAGGCACCCAATTTTACCCCAAAAGCTGCACTAAAAGTGTACTGAAAGTATACTGCACAGCACAGTTTACATATTTGTTAAAAGAGAATACTTTGTAAAGAAAATAATACTTCCACTTCTCACTCATTTGTTGCTTTAGGAAAAGATGGCTGTTTTTCATTTTAATAGCACAATATTGATGTTAACGAGTCATGGGTTTATTATTGTTATTCTACAATAAATATTTAAAATATTCACAGGGTTAGCCTCAAACATAGTGAATATCAATACCTTTATTTTAGGCATAGAAATGAACACCCAATCAAGACTTCAATCATTTTTGAGAGAGTAAAGGAATCCTGAGAGCAAAAGCTCTCGAGAGATGTTCCTTGAACACATTGATTTATAAACCTGTTTTAAACAGCTGGCATCTAGCCTCAAAGGAAGTATCACAGAAAAGTCTGATGTATACAGGTAGTATAGATCGGATTGCTCTCATTAAACACAGGGTAAAAAGCCCAGGCCAGCCCAGTGTACCCGCTTCTTTATGTCTTTCCACTCTCCACTTAGTCCACTCTAGGCAACGCCTGCCTAGAGTCGAGCAGTTTGCCCATCTCCACAGAGAAGCAATCATAGACTACTGCATCTAGTGG
Organism: Nesogale talazaci; assembly: GCA_004026705.1. Lineage (NCBI taxonomy): Eukaryota > Metazoa > Chordata > Mammalia > Afrosoricida > Tenrecidae > Nesogale > Nesogale talazaci. The sequence continues at coordinate 9,709 of PVJH01023155.1, read as the reverse complement.
AGGCTGTGGCTAGAAACCCAGGCCTTGTAGCGAGGGGGGAAAGAATGATGCAAGAGGAAGCAGTTCAGACCCGTGATGGGAGAACTTCAGATCAGGTGGCAGTTGTGGCAGGCTGCCCTGTCTGAACTTGGAGATCAGCAGTTCAAAATCACCAGCCATGTCACAGGAGAGAGATGGTCTCTCTCCCTAAAAAGTTACAGCCTCAGAAACTGCCCCCTCTGAGGCTGGGGCTTGGTGGGTAGACATCGATTGGATGGCAATGAATTTGGTTTGGAGTTTAGTACAAAATGACGAGCCTTGGGGACACAGTGGTAACCCTTTGTGGAGCTAACCACAAGGTTAGAAGTTGGAAACCACCAGCCACTACTTGAGAGAAAGAGGAGGCTTTCTCTTAGTCTTAAAAGTTACAATCTCACAAACCCAATGGTAGTTCTACTCTGTCCTCTAAAGTTGCTGAGAGTGGAAGTCAACTCTATAGCGGGTGAGTTTTTTTTTGTCAGGGGCAGTGAGTGTGAGTGTTTGTGTGTGTGTGGGGGGGGTGGCTTGTACAACACTACATGAGTTTTGTACAATAATATAGGGCAAAGACTGTGTCTTTTTACACTTACTGCCTAAACATAGAACAGACACTTGATACACCTTTGGCCAAACCAGCCCCCTACAAAGGATGTAGGTGACTATACGATGGGAGTATGATAGGGCTTGCTTGAGAAGCATTTCTCCTTCAATAACTCCTCTGGGAAATATTTCAATATTTCAACATTAGGTATGGTTTCTACTATATGGATTTTTCAGACTCCCTTTTACTTATTTTCAGGTTAAGGAAGTCCGCCTTGTGTTCCCTGCTCCTTGACACTGGTGACCCTAAGGCCTTAAGATTTGCGTGCTTGAAACCGCAACATCCAACATTTTCTCACCTTGCGACCCACAGAACTCTGAGACATGGTATTTCCACTGTAAATTACCCAGGCAAAATGGAAATAAAATCTCCAAACTATTTCTGATAATGAAGAGGGCTCTGAAAGCCTATGAAAATCTCTATAATTATCTCAGTGAAACCTTCTTATTAAATGCTAAACTCTTTTTCACTTTGGTCGTTGTCATTTATGTGAAATGGGTGGATGGGAATGAAGCCTGGGAAAATTATGAAGTTGTAAAGCCTGTTTATGTTCATCCAGTGCAGAGTTTGGCCTGAAAAGGTAGTGTCTCAGGGAGGTAATTGAAAGATCCTTATGAACTAAATCCAATAGTAATTAACAGACGCTGTGGCTGGTTCCCCCCATCCTGGGAAAGAAAGGTGCATCAGCCACAGGGAAAATATTTCTTTTTTTTTTTTCTTTTTTTTTTTTTTTGGCATCACTGCTCTCCGGTGGTGGGAGTGGAGGCCCAGCCCCACTGCTAGAATTGAACCTCCGTCCCAGTGGGCCGCAGTCCTGCGCACAACCACTACGCCACCGGGGCTCTGCCCACAGGGAAAATATTTCTGTCTTCACTCACAGTGGACAACTTTGAAGTGCTTAGAGTGATCATCTAAAAATATATATTCTTCTTTTAACATATACACATGTGTGTATATATATATATATAAAACAAAAAGTTGCCATTTCGACATATTTATATGCATAGTAATATCAGTTAAGCTCATGAGACTGATTTTCATCACAGTTTTTTTCCAATAAAAACCCTTTATTTAATGACCCCTCTTTTCTCTCTTCCCCCACCTCAGGACACTTTCAACTCTGGACAGCTACTCACTCAAGGTATTTAACAGAAGTGGGGTTATATGGCATTTGTCACCAACTATTTCACATAAGCAAAACAAATAATTTTATTTGATTCATTCTTACAAATCTTATACAAGATATGGTGAGCAATGTAATACTCTCAGTTTGAAGGGTGGGCTTCTCGTGGTTATCAAGCTGCCTTGAGGCTCTCCTTTAAGAGTCTTTCTCTTAGATTGTGCAGTCCCCCTTTCTGGTGTCTCACGCAGAGAAGCTATGCCAGGAAGGCAGGAGAGGCATGGGCCAAATGGTGGCCTGGGCCTGCCAAGTGGTGATATCTGCTCATCCATCATTCCATTTGGACAAATGAAAGATTATAGCCCTATGAGAAAAGGCAGCCCCAGCCACACAATGCTTTGTGCACGAAGTAAATTGCTGGTTTCCTGTGATCTTTCTGACAAGTAAATTACTGCAGAAAATAGCATAGATGGGAACACAATGACAAAAATGCAGAGACTTGGTCCTTCAAAGGAGCTATTAGACTTCCAATGTAGCCATTTCTAAAGAATCCCAGAACCTCATCCCCCACCCTCAATGTACAGGGGATTTCCTCCTCTCAATTTTTTCCATGGCATATCTTGCAGGAAACAAAAAGGTGGATAATAGATAGATGATGTGAGAGAGAGAGAGAGAGAGAGAGAGAGAGCTATACATATCTAAATCATCTCTGTATGAAGGGCTTGCAAAAAGTTTGTGGAAAAAAATTCATTATATTTTCATTTTATTTTTCCATGTATCTTTTGAAGTCCCCTCATATATCTACAACAGGATGGTAAGTGAGTTCTTGAGTGACCAATTATCCTCTTTTAATGATGAGAAATATACTGTGGCAGTCACTGATCTGTATCAATTTCTGCACTGAGAGTGTAGGGAAGGAGTCTAGCCTGTCAATCTGGAGATAGCCAATGAGGCCTCTGTGTGGGCATGACTTTCTCCTGAGAACTCTGGAATGTCTCACAGTATTTCTCAGTTGGAGGAGAGAGACATGACTCAATTTCTTGGCGACAGACAAGACAACACAGCAGCAAGCTATAGAACTTGAGTCCTGGAGACTGGAGGAGCCAGAGGAAAAGCCACATGGGCTTCCCCTGATGGAACCAGACCACATGGAGAAACCACACTGAAACTCTTGCCAGTGCTGAGATGCTTGGAAGGCCATGGGAAGCCCCCTACCAATGCTGAGATGCTTCTCCCACTGCTGGATACTGCTGAAGGATCCTGAGCCCTGGAAACAAAGAACCATGCTGGGATGCTTATACCCCAGCTGGATACACAAGACTGCACCCACTGGCCTGTGATGGTTCAGTTGTTATTGCATGTGTTTCGTGAGAAGGAGACTTTAAAGATTCGTATCTGGCATATGGGCTAATATCGGATTTTTGACCTTGGACTAGACTGGGTTGGGATTCTTTCTCAATGTTCCATTTCTCTTGTATATAAACCTTTCCCTTACATCCATATGTATGTTTATGAATTTGTTTCTCTAGTCTACCCAGACTAACACAGATACCATATAGGACCAAGCCAAAAAGTCAAAGTCACTGCTCTTGAATTGATTCTGACTGATAGCGACCTTGTCAGAGAGGGTGGGGCTGCCTCTGAGCATTTCTGACTTACATACATGATTTACATACACTGTATGTAACTCTATGCTGGAATTTAAGGCCCTTCTTTCTTCCCGGGGAATGGCTGGTAGTTTCGTACTGCTGGCCTAGCAGTGAGCGACCCAATATGTAACCACTGCACCATCAGGGCTTTCTAACATGCACATGTTAAAGGGACACAAACACCAGAGGAAGTTCTGTGGCAACAACCATTCTAGCTTGCATGGAAGATCATAGTGCCGGATCGTGTTCTGTATAGCAAAAGGGAGCATGTGTTTTCTATTTTTAACAGTTTTAACATCTCACAATATCTTATTCAATAATGCACTGCATATTCCATTTTTTAATATGAAACAAGAAAACTCAATTTTATTAGAATTCAATCCCTCTCTGTTCCTGTGTAGTCCACACAACTTTTAATGAGTCCATGAATCTCCAGGGCAGAATAGTAAAAGCTTTATTAGCTCAGTCAAATGGATGAGAAACTGGAAAGATCCAGATACTAACAGGGGCAGAAAAAAAAAACTCACAAATATTGTGAATTGAGTTAATTCAATTCCATCTAAATGTGTGTCTCTTAAAATGGATAGATGAGGCAATTTTAAAATCAAATAAGCTCAGAAACAGCATGGCCTACTCCATAGCCAACATAGTCAATAATGAAACTGACATGACCAGTTGTGATCCACTTGCTTCTGGATCCTCATGGCTCAGGGGACGTCAGAGCAGAATTGTGCAATAAAGAATTTTCAGGGTCTAATGTTTTTGGAAGCAAATGGCCCATTCTTTCTTTCAGATGCTTCTGAGTAGATTCAAACCGCCAACTTTTCAGTTCTCAGCTAAGCACATTAATGATTTGCACCACCTAAAGAATCCAAAGCTGACATCAGAATTCTAAGACTGAGCTTTCATGTTTCCCACCATGAACATAGGCTTGTCTTTCAGGAGAACCTTAGAGCATGGTGTTGTAGACTGTAAAGCACTGAACAGGAGGACGCTAGATTAGGAAGACCTCGTCTAGATCAATGGATAGTCTGCCGTGGGGTCCTAGAGAAGAAGCAGTGTGCAGAGAATGAGTACGGTGGCTGGAGTTCCATTATTCTCAGTTGGCAGCTGGGAATTGTGTGCTCGAACAGCCTCTATATGGACACTTTTGTGTAATTTCCTATGTCAGAAAAGACAAACAACTCTTGACTTTAGAATAAAAACTCCAGAAAGCAGAGTGTAATGAAATATCTTTGACCATTGATAAGTTAAATGGATCAAGAAACCATGGAGTAAAATGCTCATTCATAACACTGGCAATCTAGGTGGTCCCGAATGACTGATAGGTCCTCCTGGTTCCCACCTACTGCCTCAGTTTTCACTGTCTTATCACACTCAGTGTGTGATTGCATTTGGGACTACTTCCACAGTTTGGCAAAATTTACCAAAGAACACAAAGTCATTGACAACAATTTGACCCCAACCACATCCCTTTTTCATGAACTTCAATGCCATCATTTATATTCAGTTCAACAAATATCTTTGTGCATCAACTGGTTAAATAAGGCTTTGTCGCAGCCTTTGGGAAAGTGCAGCTTTCTGTAAAAGATAGACACATATTAGAAAATGACCGTTGGACACTAAGCTGAGCTTTAAGGTCCTCTGTCTCTTTGTCAGCTTTATCCCAACTAATCCTGTTTTCAAGGCATTTGGTGAGAATGCACGTACACAGTCAGGGAAGAAACTGTTCATTGGAAAATGTTAAATTCTTTATGCCCTTATTCTGTAAGCTGTGTATTTGAAAAACAGTGGTCTCTAGTACTTACTTTATCTTTATCTGATATGGTGGGGTGTTTGTGCCCAAGGTCTTTGCCTAGAATGAGACCTATGAATGTGCCTTTCTAATAAAGTCTTATAGGATGTTGATGGCGTAAGTCTAGAATTGCCATTATGAACCTCTAATCTAAATAAGCAGTACTTGAATTGAGATGTGGCACATATAAATTTAGAGATACAGACACATTCTTTTCTCTAGGGTGCTCAGGATAGATAGCTTTAATGGAGTCGATGTTCTTGAATTTCGAAATATTCTTCCTTAAAGTTCAACTGCCTGAGAATTTACTAATGGTTTCCTTTTTCCCATGCTCCTTTTGTAATCAGTCCTCTCCCATTTCTTTGCTTTTGCTGGGAAAACATTCAAAGAATTAAGTAATATTTCTATGAGAAAAATTCCTTGCTTTATCTCATTCATGGCTATAAGGTTTCTTAGTGCTTATGCTTATTTAAACAAAACAGGAATAGCATTGATCTGAATACCCTCCATTCTAAGAATGGATATTATTTATATCTGGAACCATGATCACACTTCTTCAAAAGGCACAGTTCATCTAATTGATAGAGGCACCTCAAATAATTTAAATTATTCCCCACTATTTTAATAGATTTTTTAGCCTACTGTATATGATAAAGATTTTTAATAGTAACTTGATCCAACAAAACATTTATCATTTAACCCCAGAGGTTACAGAAGATAAAAAAATAAAATTTCAATGTATATGAATTTTTGGGAAAATATAAATATAATAAGATTTGAATAGCATTGAAATACACATATATTAGGATTTATAACTACAAACAACAACTCTCTGGTGTCAAGTCAATTCTGACTCATTCTGACCCTGAGCCTGTAAATTTTTATAGATTCAGAAAACAATTTTTCCATAGAACCATTGGTGGATTCAAACTACTGACTTTTGAACCAAGCCACTGGGACCCTTAGAACAAGTAGAATGGAACTATCAGAGCAAGAGAAGAAAAGATGAAACAAAATGAGATTTCTCATTGTGAAAGAAAAAACGTAGAATACAACTCTGCGACATGTTTTGATTCCTTGGACACATCTAAACTGTCATCGTTTACAATATGAGGTAAATTATATTTTCTGTGGCTACTTCCCTTTTTAAACAATGTTCTATGTCTCCCTAGAATATTCGCTTTTTATAATTCTATTTTTATATTTCTATTTTTATAATTCTTTTTAAATTTTTTTCCTATTTTTCAGGGAATGCAACCAAAATTTGCTTATCACTGGTTTGGATTATGGATGTGTGCCAGGAGAAAATAGTTTTACTAAATTAACCAGTAATTTTATAAGCATGGCTCAAATAAGTTTCAGAAGTTCATAAATCCACGACATCCCTAGGACCTTCAAGGGCCGGGGAAGAGTTGGTCTGTGAGGTACAAATTATTGCATTTAGCCTAACCTTGACATCAGAAGATTTACAGCTGTATCTAGCCTTCTTTCCCTACATGCATAAGAGTGCTGGGAAATGATATAATCTACAAATCTTTGAAAATATAACCTAATAAAAAACTGAATACCAACTTCATAAGGAGAAGGAAGAAGCACAAAATTAGTAGAAAACTCCCCAAAAAGGACACAGTGGGAGGGTTTGCTTTGCCAGACTCTAGCACCTACTATACAGCCACAATGGTCAAAACAGTAGAGGGAATGCAAGGGTGAATCCCCTATGACCAAGGATGAGGAATATGAAAAGCCTTGCAGAGGACATTGGAAAGTGAACCGTTGAACATGCAATGATTTGACAACTTGTCATTTGATTTCTCTTCTTACCCATTTTATATTTGGTCCAGGTTTTTAAATATTTTCTACTTCCTTTTCTGTTAAGGGTTGCCTCTGCTTTATTTTATTATTGTTGTTAGATTTTTTGGTGTGTTTTTGCTTTCATCTCTTATTATTGTTTTTGCATGTTTTCCTGTATATACAATCTAGTATAGTACATTGTTGGAGACAATAATTGAACTAATAGTTTCTTGGTGGTATGGCAGAGGGAGTTGGGGGGAATAGGGAGTTAACAACAAGAACAAGAAAGAAGAAAATGTTCTAAAATTGTCTGTGGTAATGATCATGACACTCATAACTGTTGAATTGCATGCTCTATGGATTATGTGCCAATAAAATCTTTGTTAAAAAAAACTGTGTGGTACTGGTATAATGACAGTTACTCAGCACATGGGAAAGAACTGAAAACCAAGAAATATGATCATCAACATACAAACAACATCTTTGATAAGAGCCCCAAAAATATCAAATAGGAGGTGGATGCCCTCTTCAATAAATGATGCTAGAAAAATGAATCTCTATCTGCAGAAAAATGAAGCAAGATCCTAACCTCACTCCACACACAAGAATAAATTCAAGATGGATCACAGATTTTGAGGTAAAACCCCAAACTATCAAGGCCATTGAAGAGGGAATTGGGACAAACCTGAGAACTTTGACACAGGGAATGCACAGGCTATTTGAAATAGGGAAGGACACTAGCACAGAGCAGGCACAAATTGACAAGTGGGATATACTAAAGATAAAACACCTGTGTACATCGAAAAAATCGCTGAGCATAATAGGAGAGCCCACAGACTGGGAAGTCATCTTTAGCAATGACACATCAGACAAAGGCCTTCTTACTAAAATCTACAATATCCTGCTAGCTAATAATAAGAAAAAAACTAATTGCCCACAGAGGAGGTAGGCAAAAGACCTGAACAGAAGTTTTCACAAGGGCAGAAATGTCCAGTGAACACATGAGAAAATGTTTCTGATCAGTAGCTTTAAGAGAAATGCAAACTTAAGCAGCTATGAGATATCACCCAGTACCTTCAAAAATAGCCTAATTCAAAAAATCAGAAAGTAACAAGTGTTGGAGGTGCTCTTGTAAGATAGGAAATCTCCTCCACTGCTTGTGGTCCTGTAGTTATGTATAGCCTCTATGGAAATTGATTTTGTTATATTTAAAACAGATGGAAATTGAGCTACCATATGATCCAGGAATCTCCCCTACTGAGCATATACCCAGAAGAGGCAAGAAGCAAACCATGGTCAGAAATCTATGTTCCAATGTTCTCCACAAGTTCACAATTGCAAAGAGTTGGAAAAAACCCAAATCTCCATCAATGGATGAATGGATTAAAAACTGTGGTGCATACATATAATGGAGTACTACTCATCCCTAAAAAACAGTGATGAATGCATGAAGGGCATCACCACTTGGGAAGAATTGAAGGAAATTATACTAAGCAAAGTAAACCAAGGGCAAAAGGACAAGTATGACATGAGTCTGCTGAGGTAAGTTTAAAAAGCATAAGGGATATAGGGGAAAAGCTACTATAAGTATACATTCCTGGGGTGAGGTCCAAGTAGTATGGCAGGGGCCAGACAGAACCCAGGGATACATATGACAGCCAACAAAAAAGGAGGGAAAAGAAAGGGGGGGGGAAACATAGATAGTAGGGAACAGGACACTATCCAATCCAAGGGGAGGGTATGTTTTACATCCCCACAGGAGAGGGACCAGACTTCAACCCAGGGTGTCAAGACGTGAATGCAACATACCATCACGAAGCCATGAACCAATAAAGAGGTCTTCAGGGCTAGCCTCAATTCCAGCTAAATGTACGCCCCCACCTACAGCTCAGGGAGACGGATGTATCTGATCAGAGCACAGAGGAGCAAAGGCAGAGGGAAGAAGGGAGTGTGGAACACATCCTGGCTCAGCAAGTCACAAGGCTTGCTCAGAGCAGCCAATGCATGGAGATGACCATAGGGTCAGTTCCGCCATGAGACCCATCCTTCTTCACTGACCCATTGTGCTACAAGGGACATAACAGGAGACACAGTGTGGGAATTGTGTCTGATCTGACCCCACTACACTGGGGAGAAACACTAAGGGTGTGCGACAGAGCAACAAGAGGAACAAAGCAGTGAAGTCTCTAAGGAATATCAAAAGTACACTCTGGGGCCCAGGGTATGCTACCCCATCAGATTCAACTGGAAAACACTCATAAAGGTCAACAAACAGAAATGGAATTATTTATAGGCTTTTCTCTTTTGTCATTGAGGTTTTTTTTTTTTTTTTGGTTGTTGTTTTGCTTTATGTTTTCTTTTGAAGTTCTGCTTTGTTTTTGTGCTTATTCTTGTTTTCGCATGTCTACCTAGACAAGATAAGCAGGATAAACAATCCAGAGGAGAAAACTATGGGACCAAAGTTCTCTGGGGGACACAGGCGAGGGGGAAGCAAGAGAAAGGGAGTGGGAGCAGGTGCTAGCAAAGCCAGGGAGAAAGGAACAACAAGTGATGTAAAATTGATGGTGAGGGCTGAGCCCCGGTGGCGTAAGTGGTTGAGTGCGGAACTGCAGCCCGCAGGCTTGGCAGTTCAAATCCAGCGGTGGCTGGGTAGCGCCCACGACCACCAGAGGCAGTGATGCCCACACCAAAAAAAAATTGATGGTGAGAAGAGTGTAGAATGCCTGGTGAGGCTT